>JAOEGT010052983.1:0-19192 GCA_025447795.1 Speoplatyrhinus poulsoni | reverse complement strand
GTGGGCGTGAGGCGCTGGGGATGTGGGTAGTCCCTCTCCGGCCGTGCTACCCCGGCGAGAACAGGGGAGCGTTACATTAACATGGAAGATTTTTCAATTCAAATGCAATTACACACAGCTATAAGCCCTAATATAAGCCCTAATATACACAGAACAAAACTATAAAGTGTAACTGCACTCTAACTGCAATATAAAGTGTAACTGCACTCTAAAACTTTAATAAAATTCCCGTTTTTATAAAAATCTGCATTTTATGGGCTGAAAACAACTACACGTCCATTGTCCCTCAACATCCAAATGCCATGAAAACCAATCTAATCACAATGATGCCTTGATTGCTGACAAAAATACATAGCAATTAGAGACAACCAGTGCACTAAGAGCTCATCAGCAGCTAATTATCCATATCTAAATCACATTAAACATCAATTTAGCACCTAATTATTCACATGCCAAACGTGCAATTCCAGATTACAGGCCACTATGAACAAATCTGACATTAATTATTATAACATTATGCCCTTGAGTCAAACAAGAGATGGTCATGATACTGGCCTTAAACTGAATCAAACAGTCTTGATACATTACGCTATACTTGATAGTTCATCCAGAACCCCTAAACTGTATATTTTAAATCCATCTGTATGACTGGTGAGGGAAGGGTATAGCAGAGCCTAAGAGGTGTAGAGAGGAGCATAATTTTGTGCTATCACGCACACAAACCACAGAGTGGTCTGTGTCAGGTTCCAGGCCCCAACCAGAGCACTTTGATCTAGTTTATTTTTATCAGCAGAATGTGAGTGAACAGAAGAAAGATGTGCCTTCAAAATATGTACTCTTGCTATTAAAGATGCTGCCATTTTTCTACACCCCACATATTACAACTGAGAATGTTTATTTGATCAGATCACACATCCTCCATATAAAGCTTGCTATGCATTGCTCACTGGTATGAAAAAAACATAAGCCAAAACATAGAGGGTTAGCGTTTCCACTAAAACAATGATTTTCCTATGCGGCTTTCTGGCAGTCAATAGCCTTATTACCTATCGGCATTTGGCATATTGTTCATATGAACAACGTTAGTGAGAGAGAGATTCACTGGAAAGAAGTATTTTTATATGCTTATTTCAAACTTCATCTACTATTTCGGGTCCCGAATAGCCATGAACATATCTTACTTCAATCTGCTGGCAAATTCATGAGTGCAAACAAGCCATGGCACTTCGCATGTGCAGTCAACGTGCACATCTCCGCGCTGCCAACAGACCAGCGCAGAAGTAGGCTATATGCTCACAATGGCATGCCTCGACGCAGATGCCTAAATCGGCCTTATAGTGAGATTGTAGATAGCACGTTAAACGGAAGCTATTGATCTAGCATAGAATTTCTAGCCTATTAAAAAACAGACCAAGTGGCCGGGAGAGAGAATTATCCGGGACTGACTATTAGAAACAAGGACAATCCCGGGACAACCGGGACAGGTAAGTGGCAACCCTTACAAGTCCTCAAGATTTAAAGGAAGACCCCACCTAAAGTGGTTGAGAACAGAACAGCATAAGATCCTGTGGGACTTCAACAGCAACTGGCTAACCAAGCAGACCTGCAGTAGTAGTGGTTGCCAAGCAGCAGAAGAGGACAGTCGTGATGGACCTGCCAATCCCAGCTGGAAGGAGCATGAGAGGATTGAATAGTACCGGGGCTAAAGGAACAAGTGGAACAGATGTGGGCGGTCCAATGTGGTCCCAGTGGTCCTAGGAGTGGTAGGGGCTGTGGCCTCAAAGCTAGGAGTGGTCCCAGTGGTCCTAGGAGCGGTAGGGGCTGTGGCCTCAAAGCTAGGAGTGGTCCCAGTGGTCCTAGGAGCGGTAGGGGCTAGGACCGTGAACCACTATCAGCAGTTTAAATGAAATGCCAGTCGAATGTCACTTCTTTCATATGACAATTGTATGCCTACAATAGCATTTTTCCACGCCCTTTGTCCTTTATTTGTGACAACCCAAGAAAGTAAGTTAATTAAACTTCATTTAGAAAGTAAAGATCTGTTTTAGGAGCACTAAAATGCCTCTATACACACTTCTTTGTTAATCTGTGGCACTTATCTCGTGTTGTTTTGATTACAGACGCTGTTTTGGCCTTATTAAACAAGACATAAACATGGAAGTATACTGTAATGTGCCACACATGAAGGTTAACATGATGAAACACATCATTGTTGTCTAGCACTGGAGCTACAGGTAATCCCCTCTGCTCAAAACAGGGCAGGGATATATGAGAAGGTCAACAGAGTAGACATGGTGTTCCCTCGAAGATAAATGTGTGCCCTGAAGCCCGCCAATATCATCTCCAGTTCTCAGTAACTTGATTTCTTCAACTGTCTGAACAAAATGTCTGTGTGCAGTAGAGAGAGGTTAGTTCAACTAACCTCTCTCTACCGCCACTCAATATTCTGTTATTTATTTCAGTTTCTTCAATCGGCTCTTAGAATGTTAAAGCTCTATATACTGTTCATTAGCAAATATTTTTGAGAACTTAATATTATTTAAGAATAAAGTTAGCCCTGGCGACACCAATGATACAATAAGGGAACCTTTACGTATTGTAGTGAGTCACTCTGAATTAAAGATTAAAGCCATACTGCCATACTGTTTATCTCATACGCTAATATACACACACACGCCTTCACTGAAACTATTGTTCCCTGTGCATATTTTAGAAGTGTGGTGCATAAGCTGCATAAGAGCCAATGAGTAAACCACGGGTTATAAAAGCAACACACCATCGTTACAGCTCTATAAACATAATATAATATAAACACAGTTTAAAACAAAACAGTAAACCCAGATGGACAATTTGATTTCTAAGTGCACTGAGAAACCTGACAATGTGTGATTGCCTGCAAGGCACAAATGCAATATTGATTAGTTTTTAACCAGAAATACACATGGCGGTTTGGATGAATAGGAACCTTGTTGTGATTGTGTTTGTAAAACCCAAGCAGAAGAGAATTGACGAGCACTTCATCTGCACCAGCAAGCTGAGAAACATTTTAGAGGGAAAAAATAAAATAAAATCTGAAACACTATCACAAAGCTAACCGGAAATGATCACTTCTTTGGTCATCCTATTTAGTGTGCCATATAGAAATGTGGGCCTATACAGTAGATAAGGTACTGACACAATCAATATTTTGCTATTTCATATATCAAGAACATTTCAGAGCACTACAATAGCTTGTGAAAACTCCTTTATTACAGTAACCAGAGTCATTTCCAAAGTCTGTACAAGGCTTTACATGATATAGGACAGCTGCATGGGGTTTATTCACAAATTAATTATATTATATTCTCTCTCACACACACACACCATGGAAATCATAACACTTGCATAGGTATAAGGAATTAAGCACCTGGTTAATGTACTGTACTATAGCGAATATACATGTATTTATTCTCAGTGAGACCCATGAGAAAGGTTATTTGACAAAGGATCCTGAATTACTTTTCTTAAATGCAATTATTATCACCTCCGATTTCAAATGAAAGGCAATTACAAATAAAAAGTTTAAATGTAAAGCTCTACTGTGAATTTCAAATTGTTTATAGAAATCAAAACATTTTGTGAGAGAGAATGGAGCAGTTTTATTGCAATCATTAATAGGCCATGCTTAAACAATGTAATGTCTTGCATGACAGTGTAAACTAAATTCAAAAGGATTTGTCTCCTAGAATACCCTTGAAAAGGGGACATCTAAAAATAGAAAGGAAACACGTCATCATAAGTTATTTACCATGATCTGTTCTTCCAGATGAAGTGGAAGAGTGTTTTTTTTCATACAGGGTTTGCTTTTTTCA
The DNA here is from genome assembly GCA_025447795.1 of Speoplatyrhinus poulsoni. Classification (NCBI taxonomy): domain Eukaryota; kingdom Metazoa; phylum Chordata; class Actinopteri; order Percopsiformes; family Amblyopsidae; genus Speoplatyrhinus; species Speoplatyrhinus poulsoni. Next base: position 15,341 of record JAOEGT010052983.1, on the reverse strand, counting down.
TGAAACTCTTGCGTAACTGCAATAAAACCGTTCTCTAGTCAATAACTTTGCCCAAAATACATTGAAACACATGTCTACAGCTCGTAGCATTTCAGTGCGTCTGGAGCGAAACAACACAATTAAGCTTGATTGCCTGAATTCATTCTGCACTGTGGCGTCATGACAACCATGCAGTTCCAATTCCAGCTTGCTCTGCTGCCTTCAGAATAATAGTTGCTTTACCACCTTTCAGCCAGGACCAGATGCAATATACTGTAATACTATACGCCTGAAGGTCAGCCTGACATTAAACAAATAATCAATTAATTAAGGCAGAGGATCAGTGTTTTGATTATATTTAAGATTGAAATCTTGTATTATGGTGGTAGGTAATATTAAAGCATGTAATAATATAATCAAGATCACTTCCCCCAATCCCTATACCAGATGAAGAACCACCACATGGTGTCTGTTAGTAACACATGTATTTTTGAATAATATACATAAACAAATGGCAGCAATAAAATGCACATACAATACATTTTAACTAATGTTCTATCCTAATGCAGGACATACAGGCATCTACTGTATTCACATTTAAAAACTAAATCTGTAGTATTCATTATTTAAAACAAAAGTACAAACTTCTGAATATGTTCTGATGTCCTGCTCCCCAACAACAGCATAATGTAAATGTTTCTTGAATCAGTTATAGTGGTGCCAGACATGCATGTTTCAAGACAGAAACTATCATTGCTCAGACTGAATGTATGGTTGTTAGAGCTAGGGGGCCAAAGAGAACGAAGGCTAGAGGTCTGAAATTATCTTCTGATAAGCAACATTTTACATTTTATGACAGTGGTGGAATAGCATATCCACATATAACATTTAGATTGATAATAACAGACTGATAAAAGCCTTGTCTTGAGTGTTACCAGTCACCAGAGATAGCAAACAGAGTGCCGCCTCTGCAGCCTATGTTAAGCATTAGAAGCACATTTCTGCACATAAAAATTTCTAATAATTTGTGATACATAATGCTGATTATGATTTATTTCCAAGATAATTACAGTAGGCTATAACCAATCAGGGAAAATAAGGTGCCATTAGAGGAAGCACATCGATTCATTAAGAGTTTTGAGTAAGAATGAATTAATGTTTCAAATGAATAGTCTAGTCCCTCTGATTGCAACATTAAAACATTTTTTATAATATAATTGTAATGGGGTCCCAGTCACACCCATGTAGCCCATATAAACATGACAACACCCCACACAGCCAAGCAAGACCACGTTGAGACAGCGTTCTCCAATAAAGCTAAAAGAATACTGCATGGCACATTAGCAGACTACACAGTAGGAAAGCTTGTACACACTAGCTGGATTATGTTTGTATCTCTGAATGCAAGAATGAGTTTCTAATAATACAATACAAAAAAGTAGTGAAGTCTAGCCTACAGTAAGTGTAACTCTATGGGTGTGTGTATGGTGTATACTGTACACATCCGGATCGTTGCACATTAACATTGTTATGGCAACCAGTGTAAAGATTTTTATTTTCAGCGTTGGCTGTAAATCACTCACACTTATCCATGCGGTGCTGTGCATCACAGAAAAGTACACTTTGCTCAAATTTCTGCATTTTCTTTTGTGGTTTGTTTATATCCAGTCAGTCACAGGAACTGTCGTTTAAAAACCAAGAAAAGACCAATTGTCTCCTTGAGAAGCAGGTACAGAATATTAAGTAGATATTTGATCCTGCGAATTCTGTGCACCAAGGGGCAGATGAATGCTCTACTGTCTATCCGTGATGCATGTGCCGTTTCTTTCCGACATTGGTTTCGGTTGGTTTTCTGTGTGAGGACACTGAGCACTATCTGGTGCTGGTAACATGGTGCACGCTAAACAGCCACGGCTGGATATGATAACATGAGCAGTCACTGTTCAGATCCAAGGGATCCTCCATGAGGAATCAAAGCTGCATCGTCAGTGGCGGGTTAGGTGCAGGACTAGGTCAGTCTGAGACAGACAGACAGACACACAGACAGACAGAGAGGGCGAGAGAGAGAGATTGATATTTCCAGACAGATATTTATTCATTGTGTTTAAACGGTTTCAGAGGTCAAAGAAAACATCAGGAAAGCAGATGAAAATGTGCAGTGTGACAAATCGTGACTCGTGCAGGCAAGAGAGATTAATTTATTGATGGGATGCCACAAAGCCAGGGAGAAAGGGAAAGGTAAAACGAACAAACTTGAAAAGGCACCTTGACAAGTTGTTTAACCTTTATCAACTGTAATTCTCTACTAGACTACTAATGGTCAACTGTTGACAAGAACCAAATGACCACTTTTGACAGGAAGTCAATCAAACTGACTGCTGCTGGGTCCGTGTGTACGTCATGTTGAGGACAGGGTTAGTACAGACAAATGGAAAATGGGAAGTGAACAAAACATGCCATGCCCTTTGATTGGCTTACGTGACATGGGAGTGGGATGACACGTAATGTCAGAGATGATTGGTTACAATCCAGAAGTGACGCAACACAAAGAAAAAGCCTTTGTTCTAAAATACGAGGACATTTGACTAAATTACACAAGTAAAAAAACAAAAAAACATTCACCCAGCACTTCCTGAAAATGTCTTTATTTTCCAATAGGCTCCATTCTAAAGCATTGGAAACACGATGAAATAAAATATATTACGGACTTTGAGGTTAGAGCTTTTCCTAAAGCTGGCTTGTGAATGGCACATGATGACTATGGAGATACCAAAGGTTCCAGTCCCATGCTGCACATGCAGTGCTGTGCACGTCATATTTACAACAACACATTAGAGCCTCCTGCACTTACTTGGGTCCAGCTCTTCACCCTCCATGTTACTGCAAGTCAGGCATGAGACAGAAAACATCATGACTGAATGACTTGGGAATTTTGACAAAAATCAAACTTTGTATGCATTACTAGTTTTTCATTTGCAGTACATCAGGAAAGCATTCACAGCGCTTCACTTTTTCCAATTTGTTATGTTACAGCCTTATTTAAAAATGGATTAAAATGATTGTTTTCCTCAAAATTCTACACACAATACACAAAAAAAGAAAATCACCGAAAAGAACCAGACAGGTTCCGAACAGAACCGAAACAGCTTTGTAAAAACGAATTAGCCAAAATAGCCCATATTACTTACTTGATTTTTAGAGTTAATTAGTTATGTCATTTATAATTCAAAACTGTTAGTAGCTCATGGTATTCCTAAAGTTGTTAAATGTTTACTCACTGTTTAAATACTTTAGTTTGGACCATCTAAAAATACCAGCAAGTGACTAAATAAACAAACAAACAAACCGAAAGGTGCCCAGTCAGCCGGAGAGTCTGTGTGATTGATTTTGGTCTTTAGAGTGCTGTTGGCTATTCTTTTGTAATAAATAAGAAACACAACTGAATAAAACATGTGATTGCCTCTTAAATTTGGTGTAAGCTGAGAAATATGAGTTTTTACGCATTATTGTCAAGCATACTGTTATTCATTCTCTGTGTGCAGCCTCTGGAATTGTAAGAAGCCATTTAGCACTGAACTATCATCTGACCATCATGCACACCACATGACTGATACTTGATACTAAATGGAGCTGCCTAGATCTTTGTAATATTATAGACACTTGACAGAGAGTACCAAACTCCTCACATGTTTTTCCATGTCGGCTATATTGCAACTCCTACATCTTCTACCCATCAACAAGAGCTTGGCTTAATTAGCCAGGGGCCAACACAGCTTGATGAGGTTCCATCTCTCTGATGTGAGTGGCACCCATGCCTCCATTACCTACCTCCGTTTATGGAGGAAAAAAAAGATAAAAGAAAAAGCACTGTGCTTGCCATTGTGCCCCCCTGCACCAGATAAGACTCAAAATAATAGGCTGGAAAGAAACATGCGATCATTTGTATAGAGAGCCGAAGTCACTTCCGCATTATGGGACCTTAGTTTGGAAAAAAATATGTATGTATATATATTTTTAGATCCCGTTTGCTTTGTGACAAGTACACATATGTTTGACTATTTAAAAGAACATTCTTCGAGTCAAGAAAGTCTCCGTTTGTCATGTATATGTTTAAGTATAAGACTGTGAAAATATGTAATTAGTAAGACTACAAACCCTGTGTCGCCTTAAGTGTCATGACGTTTTCGCGCCACAATCCACAAGCCAAAGAGAGCATTGTGTTGGTGACATACAGTATGTTGTGCGAGACAAAAGCTGTAGTTCACTGAGCGGTTACACACAAAACTAAAGATTACTTTATAGTTTCATAACAAACTGCAACGTTCTTGACTTGAACAATTATCTTTTATATGTAGACACACATCATATGTGTACTTCGTGGCGCAATTCAAACGGGGATCTAAAAATAATTTACTACCATGCATATCTTTCCAAACTAAGGTTCCATAATGCTCTCTATAAAGCAGTAGTTTGTAACAGATAACTAGAGAAAGAAGACTGACAGGCTGCTGTTTTACACACATCTGTGTCAGTTTATACATCCAGAAATTGAATGCGCACAAAGATGTCCAGAGGAAGTCGACAGAGCAATTCATGTGGCTGTGGTTAACACCTTAACACCTGCTTGAGAAATCTAAGTATCTACTGTACTATTCCCCTGCCTGACACAAACTGAAAAGGCTTTTTACAGTTTAATTGCAGCCATTCACCATATACAGTACAACGTCGCTCTTCTAAAGAGCTTACAGAACCCTTTTCTGTATATGTTACTTCCAAATAACGGTTTCCCAACTTCATTATGCAGTATAGTTTTTAGTCTTACATTTGCCGCATGTCAAAAAGCGGAATCTGTAATTTGCACCAATTTGCAAAGCTATCAGTCACGTGTTAGTCAGTGCCAACTCTTGTCTGTATCCTTGACTAAAGATGTGTCTGAACTACTGCATGTATCCTCACACATCTCTTAAACAAAGCATGATTGAGAAAGCAAAAATATCATGCGTGTATGTACCGTGCATCTCTCAAGTCAGTGTGTCTGCATGTGCCGATTAATTCTTTTTTAAACATTCATGGAGGTTATAAAAAAGGTTAACGACAGCCGGCTCAGCTCAAAGAACCATCTTCTCTTGCCTCACAGGCCGCCGGTGGGTGATCTATGGAACTGTGAGATGCGACAGTGTTTCACGCACTGCCTGCCCCTCCTCACGTGGAAGATTAGCTTCGAGTGTGAGGGCGCGTTATGATGCCTGACATGCACGTAAAGCTAAAGTGCAACACAGCATGGTGCAAAACAGCTTGACCTTGACCGTTCCCACATCGCAGCACAAAAAGCATGCGCATGCCCACCATCATTACCTTGAGAATGGATCTTCCAGCCCATCCTCCATATCCTGTTACATAAATAATGATTTTTCAGTGACAACATATAACCCAACTGATCCTGTTTGTCACTTCTATTACGGCAATGTGTCCCTTCGTTAGAATATGTACAGTATATATCACTGAATAATATCTTATTATTAATATTCTTATGTTAATGTGACAAAACTATCAGCCACACAATCAAGCCAGCACTGGAAAGCCTGCATTTATACAATAGTCAGACTAGCTGATGAGATACTGTATGTCTGAACCAAAGCATAGCCTCCCCAAGAGAGAAACATATTTCAGTGCATATTTAAATAAAGGATAGAGATGAACGTACAACTGGGAGACATAAACAGTGTCAAAAAGGAATATGGTGCCATCTAGTGGTATCAATTTGTAAATACAATAATATGCAAGGATACGTGCATGCACATGCAAATACAGCGTATATAAACCGTGTGTATATAAACTGTTGCAAGCCTACGGACAAAAAACAGATACGTACCTGCCCAGACACAGCAGGAGCAGAACATAGTAACAAGCCACAGCTTGGTGACAAGAGGCCGCAACCTACCCAGGAGTCATGCTTGATTGGACGTCTTCGAGTAGGGTTGCTACGGGGACAGGGCGAGCTTAGCGACACGGAGAAGACAGGCCTGCGCTGTTTGCCCTCCGGCCCGCTTGACTTGCACTTCTCTGGCTCTGTGTGAGACGGCATGTCTGGAGATGTGGGGTATAGCAGGCCAAGTAAAGAAATTACGCACACAAGATCAGTTTGTCCATTTCAGTTAAACCATTTGTAGACGTGGCTTGAAGCGTTGGCCTGACACTCTCTCGTCATGCAACTCATCTCAGATGCAGATGGCTTTAAACAAATGGAGGATACTAGCATCCTGTATTTTAAAGTCTGCAGAGAGTTAAGACATCACCTCTGTGGCATTCACACATTTCTCCAGAGTAGGCAGAATTTTACACTAGCCCGCCGGGAACACCAAAAAAAAATAATAGTAAATTAGAAATGTGTTCAGGATTTTGTGCTACTGATTCATAGGGCACTACAGAGCACTTTCATTAAAGCCTTCCCTCCTCTCTGTGCAACTAGAGCACTAGGAGAAGGAAATGTTTTAATTGAGAGAAACTGAGACACCCGGGTCACAACCGAAACCTTATCAGAGCCAGTGGAAAAGCTGATTAAGTAATTTCGCAGACCCTAGACCCCTGGAGGAAAACCCTGAAGTTTTAGACCCATTAAATGTCAATGACAGATGTGGAAGGTTGCTATGCTCTGCTGCTCCCGCGCGGCATTAAGTGGTTTATGATTAGGTGATTTGGGCAAAGTGTCAGAGGAAAGGATTGACATCAACTTACTTGTTTTTTCGGTGAAAGAGGAGGCGATGCTACGAGCATATTCTACGTGCACACGGCAACTGGAAGGCCATTAAACAGTGGTGTCTCTGATGGTTGACTAAGAATACGATCTTTTGCTAGATTCCGGTCAATAAACAACATTTCACCTTTGTGGCTTCTAGGGAGTCCAGACTAAAACGTATAACAAAATATTGTAGTGCTACACTTTACCTGCGGAAACACAGTGTGCGTCTGTTGCCCCTGCCTGGTCACCGCTGGCAGCACAGGAACAGCAAGTTATCGCCTTCTTACTTTTGTCTAGACACAAAAAAGACGGAAGCTTGGTCAGTGAAGCCGAGGCAGCCTGGAACTGAATCACTGGAGTTTAGTTCATAGACGTTTCATTCATCTCACCTTCCTGAGCCACCTCCCACATGTCTAGGGCTACTTTGAAGGCCTGGGCCACTGTTAGCGTCACTGCCTGAGCCTGGGAAACAATAGCATAGCAGTATAACTTTAATGGCTGAATACACTATTTGAGGCAAGGTGACGCTACACAGTCTATATTAGAAAGAATTGTTTGGTTAATCATACATTGTAAACCACAACAGATACAGTATATTTGTACATTCATCTGAATCACTCTTACCACAAGGTGGCGACTTTAAACTACCAGGATTGGAATTTAAATTAGTTTCAAAGAAACAAAATGAATTACGCAAATCTGTAAACTTACAATCTTCCTCTTTTGGCAGATAAATGCATGGCACTCCAATGTCTCATTAAACACACTCTGGGACACATAAGCAAAAACCTTGTCCTGAGTTTTGTCTGCTGTGCAGTAAGAGATTCTGAAAGACAGGAGTCAGAATAAAAGAGATTGAAATTATTAAACTAACAATTAATAGAATCTGTAGTGTACCAAAAAACGCCACCACAATAGTGGCATTGTTTCGACATAGTAATATACTGTAGAATCGCCCTGAATATCATAGGTGACATTGTGTCTGCAATGACAAGTGCCCAGACATTATTCATCAACATGAGAGATCTTCATTTTGCTCATAACTTCGCTCACGTGCCAAACCTGTTGCATATGCATAAGCTAATCAGTCAGCGCATAATGTGAGGAGTGGTTAGGAATAATATGCAGATTACACATCTCACAGATGGCTATGGTGGAACAGAGAAATGAGTAGCATCTTCATACTTTTTCAGACCACCATGTAGCTTGTATGAATACTTGCAGATCTGTGTCAGTGAAATGCCTTGATAAATTCATAAATAAAATAAAATTCGATCCGACTGTTCCCAATGGCTGTGTCTAATATTTGGATTTCACAAAATCCAATTGTCTGCAAAACCAGTTGACAGCCAGCCATAACCAATGGTTTTGAACGGTAATCTAAAACCAATCTAGACATAGCCATTCGCCCACAACAGCTCACGGGTCCACTGAACCGAGGAGCACAGCAGGGTTATTCACCTTTCATGTGAGCTATTAGAAACAACACCAGGCAATTCATCTCAACCCAAATGCTGTGATTCACCGTGGTTGCAACTTGGATGTGAAAACAGAACCTGCTTGTAATTGGTACATTCTGGGATTGATGGTACAGTTACGTACATACTCTATTGCCCTACAGTAACACTGGCTCCAATCTGGAGTTGGTCCCTGGACGCTACACAGCGGCTGCCCAATGCTCCCTTGAGGGATGGGTTAAATGCAGAGGATGAATTTCGCAACATGTATGTGTATGTGACAATAAAAGCCCCTTTTTATATAAGGCCATTTAACCTTCTCTCATCACCATTACACGTTCTGCCAAATACTCTGAAGTTACCATTTGTTAGAATAATACATTAAATCATTTAGTGAAAAACAAACAAATAATTTCAATTCTACTTTGAGAAAAATAAAAAATAAAAATAAAAAAGTGTTTCATATGATTTTCAGGTGTAATTGGGTTTTTTATTGCACATCACCACCACAGCAGGAGAATCATAATTCATGAATCATTCGTTCATGCAGTGTGATCACTGTCTGTGGAAAGTGCATACCAAACAAAGGGAGCCAGAAAGAAGCCAATCTATTCCACCCCACTTCAAAACGGTGCCTGAAAACGAACCAATTAGTTCAATCAAACAACATGCAGTGCTTTAGCCAGTCCTCACATCTTTCTGTTGGCTGGTCTGCTTGCACTATACTGATGTGTGACACACATAGCAAAGCCCAGGGCATGCCAGCCTACGTTTCCCTACAAGTGGCTGTTTATTTTGAGACTAAGTTGCAGAAAAATGTGCAACGTAAAGTCCAAATGGGACGGCCCAAACAAACGTATATTGCAAACCATATATTATGTAATATTATTAGACCTATTACGAGCCCTTGATCTGTTGCAGTTGGCAGACGCATATAGGTCAATGCACACAGTAGATTTTAAGCTACTGCATGCAGTTGCAATCACAGTATTTGCACTGAACTTGTAATGTACATTTTTTGGTCTATATTAAATGTGTTCAACGTTCACTATTTAAAATCTACCTAGACATGACAGTGGAATCATACAATGCTATATAAATGATCTACTGAACAATTATTCACACAAATAGGAATATACAATGTAATGCAATATGGGTCAGGGCTAAAATGGGTCATTTAAATAGTGGAAATAAAATAAGAGCACAGGTTTCAGGCTTAAAAAGCAAGAAAAAAATAATAAGCACTTGATTGACAAATGTTATGCTTGGCAGAAAAATGTTGCCCATGAAAAAGTTGTCTACAGGTCTATACATATGCTATAATTAAATCCAAAAACATTTTGAGCAATAATTTAAAAAACAAATGCGTTTCTGCATAATGAGACTGGACCACAGATAAAGAATCACTGCCTTGTACACACACTTCTCACTAGGCTTGAACAACAGACGACAAGCTGTCAGACTACATCATATCTGAGGGGAAGAGCTCTAAGGACCAGCATGCCTTTGATCGCCTGACTACGCCAAGATGGCGTTGACAGAAATGCATTCAAATGTTTTGCCCCAACCGTGCTATACAATAGGTTTACATGCACATTTATTCAAAAGACAAAAACAAAACAAAAAAAGTATAAATAGAGCATTGGATTCGTTATCAAATGTCGATAATTCACATACATTGCCCCAACAGCTCTATACAATAGGTTTACTTGCACATTTAAACAAAACAAGTATAAATAAAGCAGAATCATACAGTCTGTGTTCCTGGGCCCCCACTCTTGCATCTAATGCTACATGTCCTAGCATAAATGGAAACTGCTTCAGTGCTGCAGTAGCACGAGAGAGTAATTAGTGGTGCTTGGCGCTCCTGTTACTTTGCTATGAATAAAACAGTACAACATAAAAAGATTCACTTATGCGCGTGTGCATGTGCACGCACGCACACAAGCACACACACGTGCAACCACATTTACTTTCCAATCTAAACACAAGCACCATTCTGCATTACAGGGTCGGTCCACAGGGACTTAACATGCCTAAGATATCACACACTGTTTTCCCAAAGTCTATAGATTATGGTACATGATAGCAAGGTGTTGGCTGCCTTTGTTATAGAGATAATACAGTAGGCAGACACAATGAACCTCCCGATACTGGCTTGCAAGGAAAACAAATCGAACACAAGTCATAAGCGCTATGAGAGCAGAGAAAGACTGTAATAAGAGAGAAGTGCATGTAATGGACAGAGTTGGGAGTGACCCAGATAGAAGATACTTGGCTAAAAACTGCAGCAACATTTGCAAATGTATTCAGTTGAACATTCAACAAATGTTCCTCAAAACACCTCATTCAAATGAATGGGTCTATGGGCTCTACAGAAGCTCCACAGAAGCTTGTTAACCACCCATTCAGTTGAATCAGGTGTGTTGGAGCAGGAAGACGTCTAAGACTATGTCCACACGTACACTGCTCAAATGTTAAACGGGGGTATTTCTAATTCACAAAAAAAAAAAAAAAGAATAAACGATGTCCACACGGAAACGCAAAAATAAGACCGGTCAAGAACATGCCAAGCCAGCAGCCGGAGATATAATCCTAACCTTTAAAGCCGTTTTGGCCAATCAGAACCCTGACTACTGGATTTGAAATGTTGTCAGTGACCTCCATAGTGCACTCTGAATCTCTGCTCGTCATTATAGCACCGTTTACATGGATGAAAGGCCAAATCACGCAGAAAAAGGTTTGTTTATAAAAATAGCATAGTGTGGACATAGTCTAAAACATGCAGGACAGTGGGTCCTCAGGACCATGTTTCGGGAGCACTAATATAAACTACAGTACAGTATGTGGTTTAAATAACTTGTGTTTTAATTACTTTGACTAATAACCTTACTGTAAAATAATCTGCATTTCATAACTAGTGTATTTACCTGTATATTGAGACATTCTCTATGAGGTCTGTTGTTTCGGTGTCAGTAATGATGATGCCTTTTGGTGACACAGTCAATGTTACTTTCCGAAACTTCTTCGCACTCGCTCTGGCCTGTGGAAAAATTATTATTGTGTTTGTCCACATAACGGCAGATATATTATAATGAACAAACCAACCAATATTCATATATTGAACAAAACAGCCAATTAATACAGTGGGTATTGAAAACAAAATAGCAACAACAAAAAATTGTCCTTAATGGGAAAAATGTATAAATGAATAAAACATTAAAGACAAAACAAGCAGACACACGAACAGCAAAATAACAGAACAAAATGTAAAGCAGCCTCAGGCAAAAATAAAATAAAGGGGGAAAATGGTGCCAGAGCTTCTGCAGCTGTCCCAGACAGTTACAGAAGGCAAACTTAGAGGGGGAGGACAGCCCACAAAGCCAATAATGGGGACTTGAGGTCAGGCTGACAGCAGCAGACTCCCTTGGATCCATCTGAAACGTGGAGGAGACACTGGCGCCCGTTGACAGGGTGACACAGACCTCCGACATAGCTGTTAAGCTAGTGAGGAAGCCATGTGTTGCTCTTCATGTCACATTACATTACATTGATTTAGCTCAAAACACAAAAAAAAGTGACAAGGAAGGATAAATAATAAAATAAAAAATGTAGAAACACGCGGTCTACAAAAATGTGTGCTGTTGATGTTAGAAATCAGTGTGACGCTACGAGAGCTACAGGGTAAGTTTAAAACCAAAACTCTATTTTTGTAATGCTGGCTTCTGTAATTTCAGACAAAAAAGGAAATCAAGGAATTTATTTGCACGTTTGTAATGGGAATGTGCTTCCATTTTGCTGCCAGTGCATGCCAAAGAAAAGATAAGAGGTCATCAGTGGAGAAGAGTGAATCTGAGTGTAAAGGAAGGGTCAGGGGTGGTGGTGATCTCCCATTGAGGCGTAAGATGACTTCAAGGACAAAGGAATGGTGCCATGTCAGTGTATTTGATTTAGGCCTGAGCTCGGAGACTGTTGCTACTCACAGCATAGCAAGCTGACACTTGAAGTGTGAACAGGGACAATTTCCAGTGTCATTTTGATATACAGTATGCCACTTGGTTCACGGTTTTGTGTTCATTTCCTTTTGATACATGTCCTCCGGTGGAGTCGGTAGAAAATGTATAAATGTATCCCACAATGCCTTTAGGTTGAAGAGGGAAATTCATGTCCTTAAACGATTTGATGTGTGTACAAACCCTGATTGAATCATTGTGGAGTAACCATCATATCATTGATGTGTTAGTTGTGTGTAACCAGTTGATAATCCTATTAAAGTTGTATTATTAGCAGGTGATATGGCAGGTAAGCCACGTTTAAGACTTCTCGGCTGCTCGAGTCTTCAAATTCAAATGTTAACATTAATGGGGGAGGGGGTACCCTTTCCCTGCTCCTCAACTACGTTTTAGCATTTTTCAAAGTTGTACAATGGTTGGAGTCAGGCTCAGAGCTGGGGTGCAATTACACTGTACTAGGAATAGTCTAAATATTACTGACCAGCTGAAAATCACAGTCCACATTGGTCCATTGGGATTGAGAATCTATGCATTGACCTCATCAACGTACCGTAGCAACGATCCTGTGAATGGCAGCTGCTGCCATGTCTTCTCCTTTGGGTTGCCCAACCAGAGTCATGCCCAAGTACTTGACGTTAAACAACATCCCTTCTAGCAGTGTCTCCTTAGTGTCTGTCCAGTTCTCTGGGAGTTCTGATTAGATGAGAATAGAATAGGAATGAAACGAGCATGCAACACTGAATCGATTCTGAATTAAGTGACGCTTATTTGACATTAAAGAAACCACAGTACGTCTGATCTAGTCAGCCACTAGATGAAACAAGATCAAAACGCATTTACGATACACGCGCAGCTATGAAAACAAAAGAACACAGGAGCTCAAATATAATACCTATGAATACTAAATAATTACCTGCTATATTCTATATAGCAGGTAATTGCAGGTGCTATGTTTAAAATATTGTATATCGGTGTATCAAAACATAAAATGAACACTTCAGGGTCATTAAAATCACCACAAAAAATCACACAGAGTACCACATTTCCCACTGGATTGATAACGTTAAGCGTCACAATGGACGGCTGCTTTTATACGGCTCTTTCAGCAACACATAACCTAGTGTCCGTCACCTGGCAGGAAACCTTGGGCTAAGAGACACTGCAGGCTAATGGTCACCAGGCAGACTACTTAAATTATACTTCAGCAGTATCTGGTACCTGGAAAATGGAAAGAACCCCGCAGTACAGTTATCGGAACAGAAATTCCCCCCCACACACACACACACACACACAATGCCCGTTTACAGTATGAAGAAACATTAATGATCCAATAATCAATTGAAAGCTAAGCATAGTTTCTTCTTTAACACAGCCAGGTACACACAGAGGCAATGTACTGTACATGCAAAACTATAACCATGCAGTTTAAAGTAGAAGGCATTTGCCCACAGATTGAGATTAAATGAATTGAAGATTGACAAAAAACTATCGAGTATTACAACATGGACATCCAGATTCTCCACGCACGGCTAGCCATCTGTCACCAGCAAGTCCCAAGCAGCTGTTTTAGGCATAGAACAGAGAGACGCATTCACTTCACGCTCATTCACAGCACTCCATCATTAATCTAAAAAGCTCTAAACAAGCTGGTTCAAAATCAGAGGGGACATTTGAGGTTTTTAACACTTAATGACTTTCAAAGCAGAGCTAACAAATAGAACAGTTTCCACACCATCTGTTTCCACCTGCCAAATCTTAAATGAGAGAAACCGCTATGTCATTAACTGTCAGATGAAAACTGCATCTGGTGGAGATGAGGCATTTTGTTCAGGTACAGTACAGTAGCCCCAACTGATACTCGATTTGTACATATTGTATGGTATCCGGCTATCCGCAGCCATTTAAAAAAATTTAAGCACACAATTGAGGAGCAAATTTTCCAAAACTCACTTAGGCCATATTTGGTGAATTTTGAGTTATGGGTGCTATTTTATGCCTTTTATGGTCTACCATAATCTGAACATGAAATCAGTGCCAAAACTCACTCCATCTCACTGTTGCACGTGATCAATTTTCAGCCTATGATATATATTGAATAAAAAGCTAACAAGCTAATACATGATATTCTCAAAATCAATCACAATAGACTGAGTGAGTTTTGGACATTTGCATCTGAATTGTGTATGGAGTCATTTGAATATATATAGTTAACAAAGTTGAGACAAATAACCTGCAGGCACTAAAAAAAAACAAATAATAATAATAAAAAAGTATAATATCCTCAAATACACAACATATTCTCTAAAGGCATGACAATCTCATTGATAGTATAATGCAGATATCTATGATGTGGTATTCTCTTCCTAGAGTCCATACTGGGAGGGAAGGGGCTAGAATATTTCCATTCATATCACTTTTATACAGCCGTGTTTATTGCAGTGGGACATCATATTGGCCAAACAATGTCTATAGTATACAGCCTTATACTGTATATCCAACTGAAGGAATATGCTATATTGTTAAAATGCCATCATCCGTGTCACATCCAGGCCACACACACACACACATTAATAATTAAAAAGCTTAATGTTGATGCTTCAGGCTTTTAAATATATTATCAACTTTGAAAAAGGAACACTTTAATATTTAATAAATCCTTCTGTGAGGGACTTCAGAAATACTGAGAGTGACAGAAGCAAATAGAAAAACTAGTTGGATTTAACATGTTTGTTTTAAACAAATGCCAGCATATACCGAGAAGGACAAAACGAATAGAGACATTTGCATTTTTACCACTATAAATATTCTCGCTGGAAACATGTGTGCCTGGATATGTTCAAGTTTGCATCTTGACTGAACTCGTGTTGTGACATTTTCTCACCACGGCCCTTGGAGAGATCTGGATTATATTATTACACACTCCACAGCTTCAACTCACAACAACAGAAACAAACAGTGCATTACAAATGTAGTCACAGAGCAATTTCGGTGACATTTTGCAACGTGGAACCCAAGGGGTCTTCATACTAAAATAATAATACACCAGCCCTGAAATGTTGGCATTTGATAACGTTTTATTTTGTTTTAGCTGCACAAAGCGTTTACTGTCATAACATGGTGGTCTCAGCCCTGCCCGTGAGCTACCCACTGCCG
>JAOEGT010052973.1:0-19194 GCA_025447795.1 Speoplatyrhinus poulsoni | reverse complement strand
ATGCTTGCTTTATTCTAAATATAATCATATTCTTTATAAGACTACACTTATCAGTCAAGGCAAAGAGATGTAAGCAAAGTTTCTCCAAAGTAAGTGGTTATACAAAAATAAGCCTGAATTCTCACATTATCTGCAGCCTTTTGCCTTTATGGGCATACTTCTACCTGTTGCTTGTCAACATGTGCTCCAACAAGCACTCCAGGGCCAGTTAACATTGGAATACAACAGGGCTGCAGGCACGATGGTAAGTTGTACACAGGTTGACTGTTTGAAGAAAGGCTCATCCACATCCATGATTTGAGACTGTTTAGTGGAGGCTAGAATCCACATCCACTGCAGATCAATCCAACTACAAAGGGTATAACTAGGCGAGTTCTGGATTTAGATTATAAGGGCAGGGTCTCCGTGATGTTACGATGCCTGTGATTGGCCAGGCTTGGTGGATTTGCTCTGTAGAAACACCCTGGGCACACTCAGCCCCTCCTTCCTGTTGACCGTCTCTCTGAAGATGTAGTCGCTGGCTACAGAGTGAAAGCCCGCCCCCTCAAACAGCTCTGCCAGGACCTCTGAAGGAACGAAAGGACTACACTGTGGTTGAGACATTCTACAGACAAATAAAATCACATGCATTAATTCACTCAACAAGCCAAGTACTTTCACTAATACTCCACGATAAAGTCTTGTAACCATCCATCCATCCACCCATCCACCCACAAGTCTCTCGCTGGCTAATGCAGACAGCCAAACCCCTGACCTTTAGAGAAGAAGTAGGACCTGGTTCCATCTTGACGTACGTAGAGGTTCTCTCCCAGTTTGTTGCCCTCCTTAAAACGGAGCATCGCGTGGTCGTGCAGGCCGTAGTCTCTGAACAGGACCACTCCGCCTGGCTTCAAAACCTTCACACAGCAGGAGATAGAGTTGCTTTAATACACAAATTAAATCAATATTTCGTTGATCTGACATTTTTGGTTAAACCAGTATGGTACAGTGCCATCTTTTCATTAAACTCAGCATTCCAATATTAACAGTTCATTGTTTAAACAAGTCCATCCAATCACTAACTAAGCAGACTCAAGCATTTGGTATGACCAGTGTTTCAGCAGGAATGCAATGGAATGCAGTTCTCTGTTACTGCTGTTATGATATATTATGCCTCACAACAGCAATATCCATTTATATGTCCGACTACTAATCTTCTAAAAGCATTCATATTCCAGATCTGCATAGGACCCATAGGTTGCTGTGGATCAAAGTGGCTGCTAAATGACTGTATTGACAGAATGAAATGGAAATCTCTGTGCTGCTCACCCTGCAAAGGTTCTCCAGCGCTGGTCTCATCTTGTCAGGATGGATGGCTGAGAGGACGAAGATGAGGGTGATGACGTCTACACTGTCCTCCGGCACATTGTCTCTGAGGTCATTTGTAGTCAGGTCACACTGGAAGGCACAGCAGCGCTCTGGGCAGTATAGGGGGTTTTGCTAACAAAGACAGGATCCGTTTCAAATTAAGGAGTATTTATCAAATGCACAGACACAACATTGCGTTGTTTCATGTCTCAGGTAATGAGCATTTTAAGTTTAACTGAACAAAAGTGGTCAAACTGGGGTCAAGATTTTACCTGGGAAAATGTTACAGTTATATTAAAATAGGGGAGCATTTACCTTGACAAAGTCCACAGCTCGTGGAGAGAAGTCACATGCATACACAAATATACTTAAGTCTTCTTCCAAAAGTGGAAAAATGCAGTTTCCTACGCCACAACCTGCCTCCAACAACACCATCCTCTGAGACTCAAACTGCAAATACATCAAACAAAGAATAAAGACTATTCACACACACACATACATACAATAAAGTGAAAATACTGCATGCAACTAAATATGTAAAACAACTGGAGAACAAAACAAACAAAAAAATCAACCCCACCTTACGACAAGCATTGAGCTCTTCAAACTCTCGAGTGGTCCAATGTCGATCCTTAAAAAAATTGGTCGAGTTTCTCTTATAGAACAAGTCCCAGTTTTTCTGCGCGTCCTTCTCCAACTTCATCTGCTTGAAGTTGGACACCAGGATCCGTTCACTGGAGAGTTTGTCCAACTCATCTTTGGTCAGAGCTCTGGCCTTGCTGGTTGTGGATTGTCCAAAGACACACGGAGCCAGTTCGACTTCCAGCTCCTCTTCCAAAAATTCGATACCAGTCTTGATAACATTTGCAAAAGTTGGCAATGCCATTTTAAACCTAGTTTTGAGTGTATATATTAAATACACATTGCTTAACTCGCCACATTATACCCAAAACACCAATACTATCACTTATTTGTCTTTTGTTATAAATGTAATTGAAGAAACGTTATAATAGGACATAATAGGACAGTAGTTTGATTTGATCAGAGCCATGGATATTGATTTGATATCTGATGGATGTGCAACTGAGGAGGAAGTCTTTACGGTACGTCGTAAAAGGTCTTCCGTGCAAGAACGTAGAGGACCCGGCTATTTTTTGTGTGTACATTTTCTAATGTATTTATTTAAAGGTCTTATTTGTTTATCTTTTATCATGAGACATCAATATGGTTTATTAATGACTTATTTTGGCGTGTTAAGTGTATTTAATAATATATATTTTTTAAATAAATAATCCGTCTAGGTCGTCGGTGATATTTCACAGCTGGAACACAACAGGAAAAGGGGTGGACACGTGACCTGTATCTTGCTAAGATTTAGCCGGTAGGCTAACTTTTTTCCCGGATTGATTTTCTGGTTATATAATCTCTTCTGTTCTAAGTTTTAATTGGCTTCCTCTGTTTATTATAGATATATGCAAACTATCAACATTTGGAAGGAGCCATGAATGGAAGTACAAACCCTCTCCTGGACAAAGAAGAGCATGTTTTGAAACTCGGAGAGAGCTTTGAGAAGAGGCCCAAATCTTCCTTTCATACAATCAGATGTGAGTGACACAAATTAGGCTACGGTTAATTGCAAGATAGCTTGTTTAAACTTTACTTATCTCTATATACAGTGGATATGTGAGATGGTCATGTTTATTTAATTTGCCAGCACAATGTGGTAGGCCGAAGTTTGCTTGTTTTTGTTTTTTCTTAATTCGTTTTCAGGCAGAACATTAGAAAGAATAAATTTCTATGTTTACATAAACATTCACTTCTAATCTCACGTTGCAGACGACTTCAAACCAGCGTCTATTGACACAAGCTGTGAGGGGGAGTTGCAGGTTGGAAAGGGGGATGAAGTTACCATCACATTACCTCACATTCCAGTAAGATCGCTAGCAAACAACGACGTTGAAACCTAAATCAAGTCTCTTCTATAATGTCAGTAGGGCTGGAAAACACATTTAGTCTGTCTCCTCTCAGGGCTCCACACCTCCCATGACAGTATTTAAAGGAAACAAACGACCTTACCAGAAGGACTGTGTTCTCATCATTAACCATGACACTGGGGAGTTTGTACTGGAGAAACTGAGCAGTAGCATTCAGGTCAAGAAAACCAGGTAAGGCGCTTGTCTGGAAAGTTAGTGTACAGTAATTCATTTAACAGAGTCAAACAAAATTGTAACAAGGAAGTCAGTAATTATTTTGGTTGGTGACCATTTAGAATGCAACTCTAAACTGCTGTCAGTTTAGTCCCAGTGATGATGACGGTTTTGTGTCTGGTTGTTTCAGGGCAGAGGGCAGCAGTAAGATCCAGGCCCGGATTGAGCAGCAATCTGTAAGGTCTAATCAGCCAAGCTCCCAGTTCCGGGCCCCCACCAAGCCAGGTGGCGGGGTAAAGACGTCCCCGTCCCCGTCCCCATCTAAGGATAACCCATCCCCGGAACCACAGCTTGATGACATCAAGCGAGGTAAGGAGTCCCAAACTATGTCTGAATGGTGGTAGTTTACTAATGCACGTTTTAGAACACTAAGTGTATGTTTTAGAAAGCACTAGTTCTTAGGTTACCAATGTATCCCAAAGAGGACATGTATGATAGTAGTGATCTTGAGAATGTCTTTAGTACAGTTCAGTAGTAAAATAATACTGAGGGGAAATGACTGTTCAGTTAATCCTTTTCACAGTAGTATGGAAAACAAGTGTAGCTCATAGTATTACATGATAGGTATTTTTAATATTTTAAATTTCATGCATTTCATATCAGAATGAGAAAGTATACATTTAAGATTAAGAACAATTAAGAGGTGTTGATGACATGTACATAGAAAATAGTTTCCAATTAAATATGGGGTTACACTTCCTACACTTCATTGAGAAACACACTCATTAAACGCAGCAAAGTATATGAAAGTAGTTCAAGAACGTTTTCCAGTTAAGTAAACGTTTATTGAACGTTCAGTCCACTGCTCATAGTCATTCCCCTGCACAACAACATGTAAGAGCCCTGTAATTAACAAGCTCCAACTCTGTTTAACCTACACAGCTGAATGCTCTCTGAAAAGCATCCATTAAACAAATTAACCGTTACTGTGGTTGTTATCTGCGCACCGCCCCCTGCTGGCCACAGAGCTGCGTGCGGAGGTGGAGGTGATCGAGCAGATGAGCAGCAGCGGCAGCAGCAGCTCCTCTGACTCAGCCAGCGGCTCAGGTAGCGGTGAGGACAGCTCCAGCAGCGACGGGGAGCACGACGCCCCCGCGCCTCAGAGTCAGCCGTCCCCCACCCGTAACCCCATGGCCAATGGAGGAGCGGCAGACGGGCAGCAGGGCACCAACCAGCTCATGAACACCCTCCGTGAGTAGTTTTACTGCTTTAGATTGTTGTGTTTCAGCAGTACAGAGGCTCAAAATGATGGTAGAACCAGCGTGTCTCTAGAACCATTTCTGTCGGTGCATAGCGCACTGTTGAAGGATATGTCCGTTATGGCTGTGTCAACATATTCACTGTCAGAATTTCATGCATTACATATCAGAATGAGACGGCATACGTTTAAGATGGAAATATGTAATAAAAGCGACATTGATGAAGCGAGAAGAAGCGAGCATTGATGAGAAGCGAGAATTGATGTCTCATTACAGTTCAGTCCTATTATTTAGATCAACTCAAAAAACACAATTTAGGGTGCAATTATTTAAGTTAAATTTTTTTGTTTTCTAATTTCAGTTCAAGGGGTTGTCATTGGTTGCGTTTTAACTTTTACAGTAAAGGTAATTTTTTTTTTACCTTTTTTTTTTATAAAAAAAACAAAATGGCAACACTGGCCCAGTGGATAGCACTGTGGCCTCACAGCAAGAAGGTCCCGGGGTTGAACTTCGGTCGCCCCGGCCTTTCTGTGTGGAGTTTGCATGCTCTTCCCGTGACTGCGTGGGTTTCGTCCGGGTGCTCCGGTTTCCCCCACTATCTAAAAACATGTCAGGTTCACCCTCCCAGTGTCATCTGACCAGTGACACTGGCTCCAATCTGGAGTTGGTCCCCGGTCGCTGCACAGCGGCTGCCCACTGCTTCCTTGAGGGCACGTTACATTATCCAGCCTAATGTGTGCATCTCCTCTGATTAATAGCGAAGGCGCAAAGTGTTTGACACATTAGAGTGCTGCTTTTAACAAGCCACTTGTGTTTCCTGCCTTCACAGGAAATGATCTGCAGCTCAGCGAGTCAGGCAGCGACAGCGACGATGACTGAACTTCCTGACAGTTGGTCGGTTCATCATCTTCTCCCTTCCTGTCATCCCCAGCTAAACCCCACTGGTCATCTGGTAATGCCTGTCACAACAGCTGTATCTTGCTTTGACTCAAACATGAAGATTTTAAGAGTGTATTTTTATTAGATGTATATTTTGCTGTGTATATCAAAGCTTACATTTATTCCTTTTTACATATGAGAAGTTTGGAAGTTTATATAATGGAGTGCACACATTTTCTGTACTTGGAGCAGCTACTTTTATGAATTGTTAGTTTTCCATTAAGTCTTTATGTTATCAGCATCATCTCCTCTCTTAATTTAATATGAACATATCATGCCTTGTTATTAAACCACCTCATGCTGAGCTGAGTTTAGTTCTTTGCAATATTGTTGAGCAGCTTTATTTAAAATGATGTCTGAGGTACAACAAAAGCAAATTCTGTCAGTATTTATTGAGTCTTTTTTTTGTAATGGTGTCATAGCCCTTAATTCCAGAAATAGCCAATAGTATTTCCTCCATTCCCATTAACAGATTTAATTGCTAGACTATGCAAGACTAAATTAGCCTTTACAAACGGACATGTTTTTCTGTGTATATTGGTTTTCTCGATACCTCACTTTTTGATAGTATTCGAGCCAACAGATGAAGCAGTCTTCACATTCATACTCAGATTGCATGTTCTTTGTATTTTTAAGGATTAACCTTTCAACGCAGATACATTAGCAGCCTCACACCATAATGCTCATGAAAAATGTTTCTTTCACAAATCTGTTGGGACCACATGAGCTCAGGAGAAAGTAATAATTTAAAATTCAAACCATTAATTACTTATATTAGTACTGTCAAAAGGTTTAAATTACTTCTTTTTTTTTATTGCAGTGACTGCAACCATTGAGGCTAATATATAACCCAGAATCTCCTGTGTCAACAGAAGTGTTTATAAAAAATGTGTGTAGTTTAATAGCGTTGAGGTGGCTAATTGATCCATGAGAAATAGCCACTATGTAGTTACATATCTATTTGCCTGCTTCCCAGTTCATTTTCAGTTTGAAACACAACTGTACAGAAGGGTATAGTTAGCCCAGGTGTACGGTAGGGGGAGGGGTAGAGAGGAGTGCTAACTACCTTCTGCTAGCTACAGCATGTGTGTGTGTGTGTGTGTGTGCGCGCTTGCTGTTAAATCCCCAATCAAAAGTAAAATATTTTTTTAAATAGTGGCCTCAAGAGCATATGTGAAGTTCAAAGTATCAGTTCTGTTCTTGAAATGACTTGCCCAATATGTAACGCTCAGTTTCATTCTGTCAGTCTTTGAAGAATGTATTTATTTTCCCTTTTTAAAATGGTATGTCTAATTCCCTGTAAAACCTTTCAAAATATACCCTCCACAACACATATTTTACAAACCAAGGTGATTGTCAAGTCAATATTTTGACTACTTCTTTTGGCTTTAACATGAGATTTCTGTCTGTTATGAGTTGATACTAGTAAATTGTCTCTTTTCTAATTATGCTCAGAATCTTTAAGTCCAGTGCATTATAGTCTATGCAACATGGCAAGTGAAGCATTTTCTAAAATATGACACCTGCTTTAATCTACAGTGTAGTATAACCTAATTATCAGTGGAATGTTATTTGAATTATTTACCTAAACTTAGAGAGTAGAGACAGTTGAGAGAATGTTAGCATACAGTATATGACATGAAACAATGATGTAATGTTCACCATTGACCAAGTTGTTTTTGTCCTCTATTCAGTCTTTAAACACCTCAGTTGTTTTATAGTAGCGGACTGTCTTTACCAGATTGAGTTTGTTGCATATTAAGCATGTTGCTTAACTTAAATACAGCCATTGTTTATTAATAATAGGAATTTATGGTTGAAAATTATAAAGCCAAATTAGTGTTGTTATGCACCAGAATTAGTTTTTATTATACTGAGCAGCAATCTTCAATGAGTAATTTAAGTTCTATATCTCATTCGACTTCATTGATGGAGCACAACCGCTCAGTTTGAAATTCTGATACTCATTTAGTGATATATAGTAATCTTGACTAAACGTTTTTTTTTCAACATTTACTTTTTACTTTGAGACAGTCTCTTTAGGTAAAGGTAACTAATCTGGGCAAATTGTGTACCTGTCAATATTTGCAGATGCATGTATTTGGTGCATCTACCCCCCCCCACACACACACACACACACACACACACACACACACACACACACACACACACACACGCACACACACACACTCTCATTAGTTCTGTATTGAATGTTTGACTTTGTTTCAACATCTTTGTTCTGTCTTGTTTTATTTGTAGTCTTTACTAGCAGTGAAAAAATAAATGTATTGTTCCTACTGTACAAGGCATTCGCCTCTTATTCTGTTTCAGTTGCCAATCATATTTCCAGTCATCTGCAGATTACTTAATACACACAAACACACACACAACCCTTTTCAGACGGAAGACATTTTATAAAAGATTATATTGCTGGTCTTAAATAATTAAAGTCAAGTGAAACATATGCTTGGAGGAACACCTTCAGTCTGCCAATAATAACCTCTCCGCTGAGCAGAACATAATACAGTACTTAATCCCTGCAATGGTGCAACCAGAGTCACATTTGGGCATTTATCTTCAAACAGTAACACAAAAGTACACAACAAATAAATAGCTTGTTTCCCTTTAAATCATATAACACAATTATATTTATGATTCTGACTTTTGCTACAACATATTGATTGATATATAAATTAACAATACAAACAACAAATAATTATAACATAATACAGAAACGGTCTTTCTTTTGATATAAATCTGGTTAGTTTACAGTATGAAATCACCCAACTTGAGAGAAATGACAAGAGTAGTTTGACTTAGTGCCTCAGATAACTGGACATGCCCATTTCAAATGCATGTTGAGTTTACCAGTTCAGTCTCATTGTTGTAAGAGATTTGGGGGCCATTTTTGCTTCAACAAAAGTCCACTGGCCCAAGTCTATTCCTGAGGGGCCATAGCAGCTTCCATGTTTAATGTCGGCGAGATTGTAAACCCCGGCCAAGTCTCCACCCGGGCTCCTGAGTGCTGATTATAAGGGTCCTGTGAGGGTTTACTGTATCCTGTAGCAGGCTATGGGAGATTTGGCACCCTCTTGTGGTGATTTATAGAAATGAGAGGCTAGAGTTGCAAATTGAGACGTGTGGACTTATCAGGACCTTCCTGAGCTGCCAGTTCACTGTTCCCATTAAACTGCCATGGTTGTGTGTGTGTTGCGGTGGACAAATCCCCATAGCATGTTCACATGGGAGCCTTGAGAACCCTGTCTTATGGGAAATGTCACCTTGAGCGCTGGCCCTGGTTACTGTCTGGTTCTTATGGATGAGCCACCCCCGCTCCCCTTGCCCCAGGGGTCACAGGGGTCACCGTCCGGGGCAGGCCGTGGGTTTGATGCAGCGGCCTTGGAACAGCACCAGGTTGGCCGGGCAGTGGCAGCCGGCTACGCAGGGCTTGTGGCACGGGCCGATCTCGTTCCAGTTGTCGCAGCTCTTGGTGCAGCCCGGGCCACACGTGTCGTACACCGCCCCGTGTTTACACTGGGTGGCTAGTGGGGCGATAATGGGACACAATAAGTAATGTGTACATTTGGAGTGGAGTCTTACATAAAGGTGTCAGGGAAACATGCATTTATCGAGATACGTTGTTAGCTTAATTGTATTTCTGCATTTAAACGGTGTTCTTTGAACATGCTTTCATTAAAGGTTGAAATAGTTGAGGATACAGTTTCTCTTTGGAGTGTAACCTGTGGAAGAAGTAGGCATACATGCTGTATACTAAACGTTTAATGCACTGCTTGAACTGAATGCGTGAGAAGATTATTATTAATTATGAAGGAATAGCTGGTAACACTGCTACAAATTACTACACATGATGGAGAAATAATGCTTTAAAATAATGTCTGGAATTAAACAAACTATTCCCTTAAGATATTTTATCTTAATGTCTACCGACATTAAGATAAATCTGGCTAGGCATGAGCCTCAACTAATGATGGACCAACGCCCTATTCTCTTGATCTCACCCTGTGATTGGCTGGACTATATGCTGATTGGCTCGTGTGACTGGTGAATTGAGCCGTCACTCACCCATGCAAGCGGCTTCAGGCCTCCAAAGGACAGGCACTCCCTCCCTCTCGCAGGCCCGGCTGTAGGCTATGAAGGACTCACAGTAGCAGTTCTTATGGACCGGACACTCGCACATGTCTGTCACACAGGACCTGCGGAGAGCAGGAGGGCAAACACATTGTACA
Organism: Speoplatyrhinus poulsoni; assembly: GCA_025447795.1. Taxonomy (NCBI): domain Eukaryota; kingdom Metazoa; phylum Chordata; class Actinopteri; order Percopsiformes; family Amblyopsidae; genus Speoplatyrhinus; species Speoplatyrhinus poulsoni. The sequence continues at coordinate 9,255 of JAOEGT010052973.1, read as the reverse complement.
CACATGTAACATACCTTAAAGTGCGCCTATATGACTTTCTGCCACTAGGTGTCACACTAAGCACACCAGCATAACCAATCAAAAAATGTTTTGTAAATAGAAACAAAGTGTCGAACACCATTCAGAACAACAATGTTGTTTGGCTTCACAATGTGTTTCAATATGTAGGGCTGATCTTCTGTGGGAATTTGATTTGGTTTGAGCTCGGTTATCAAGCTTATATATCATATCGAGTAGTGTTCCCCCGATCCTGATGTCCTGCATGTTATTTAGACGTCTCCCTGCTCCAACACACCTGATTCATATGAATGTGTCGTTAACAGGGATTTATAACGATCCACTCATTTGAATCAGGTGTGTTGGAGCAGGGAGACATCTAAAAAAATACATGCAGGACAGTGGGTCCACAGGACCAGGTTGGGAAACACTGATATAGAGCACCTCTTTGTATATTTACAAATTGACGTATTTTATTTTTACTAATATTGCAACTTTTGGTATAATTTTACATGTAAATTACTCATGTAGCACTTTGGGATTTCTTCTAATGTAAAGTGCATTACAAATAAAATGTATTATTATTATTATTATTATTATTATTATTATTATAATTACCTCTAAACTGAATATAAGAGGGGAAAATGGGCGTGTGGCAAAAGACAAAATGAGTCTTCATTAAGAGACTGAAGGGGGGGGTTCTGAGAAGAGGTATATACTGCATACTGTATGTCTCCTGACCTGTAAAATGAGGAGAAGTCCACCACGCGGTGGCACCTCTGGAACTCCCAGGCCTTGATCTTCTGGCACTCGCGGTGGGCGCGGAACTTGACCTTGACGGTGCCTGCGCAAAGGAAGGACGCGGGGCGGCGTGCCGGGGGCTGCTGGGCGCACGCCTCGTTGCTCTCCACGCGCCACGACTCGGCAAAGTCGTCCACGTCGAACTTGAAGTTGCCGTCGCCGCCTGTGGCGTCGTCTCGCTTCTGCCCGTTGTAGTTGCCACACAGGCCACACAGGCGCCCCCGCAGGTGGGGGGCCGCCACTACCTCCACGAAGCTGTCGCCGTCCCATGTGATCTCCAGGCCTTGTTATCATCATTATGATTATGCTTTTATTAAGTTATACAGCTAAGGTTACAAGATAGTAATTATATGTATGGAACAATAACAGCACTTCTGCAGCAACATTAATAATATATGAATAATAATACAATTATATATTATATTATATTCATTAATTCATTTATTGTATTATTTATTAACTTATGTTGCATTAAAGTGTCTTAAAATTAGTGTGTGCACAGTACTGTATGTAAAACATTGCATAATTATATAATGTAGTTCTATCATATTTGTACTGATTCTGTAGGGGTAGCAAAATGTGATACTTTGTCATTTAAACTGACACTTTAGATGGGGTCTTTACTATGTGATTCAGCATGTTGTAAATGTGTAATACTATGTATTGCCACAGGAGGGTGCCAAAGCAGGAAGCTAGCAGACCTGCGATGGTGGTGAGTTTGAGCAGGTATCCGTCCAGATCGATGTGGACCCCGGGGCCATGGTATGGCAGGGCGATGCGGCTCCCGTTCCTCCGTACGGTCAGGTGCTGGTGGAGACTTAGGCTCAGGCCGGGCAGCTTCAGCTCCACCGACTGGGTCCAGGAGAAGGAGCGCGTCCGCCGGGCATCGTTCTTCACCAGCACCTGGGAGGCAGTTCAGACCATATTAATAATCCAATAGATTACATCATAATAGATACCACCAGTTGTCCTTCAAATATTAAGTAAGGGAGTCAGCCTAAAGTGCTCCCATGCTGTACCGTAAAGCTGGAGTCTGGGTCGTTCATGTTGATCACGTTCCCTGGCCCACCAGAGAGGGCACCACCACAATCTCGGGTCAAAACGTACTGGCAGGTGCCCTGAAAGTTGAAAGTGCGTCCGTCGAAAGTGTTGTAGTGGGGGTCACCAAAAACTGTACACACACCTGGTTCTGGAAAACAATATAAAAATATATAGAAAGAAGGATAACATCATTATTTAGCAAATGGTTGGAAGACAAGTTTCTTTCATTGGGAGCTTATGCAAAAGTCTCTAACACTGACTTTGCTTTTATTAACTGTTCTGTCTAGGATCCCAAATCAAATGTGATAATTGTTTGGTTGGTTGGTTGACTGATTGCTTGATTGATTGATTGATTCAGTGATGTAGAAGATAATCATCTATGAAATAACCTATCTTGGACAGAGAAAGCTTGAAGAGAGAGGTAGAAGGGCTGTGAACAGTTTACTTACTTTCAGTGCAAACCGGACAGCAGCCTGTTCTGTTGAGAATCTTGTTCTGGAAATGATAAACAAGAACTGTTACCTCACAGAAAGAGAGAGACCACTATTGGATCACGCACATGGACACACATTACAGTCATTAATTTGAACACTGTCAAACATTTAATATTCAATCAGCGCACACATATTAAATTCCGGATGAGTTTTTTCTTGGGTGAGATGCGTTTGAATGAAACAAAGGTTGTACCACATCAAGCATAGAAGACCAAATGAGCATGGTGTCTCTCCGGTCTATAGTACCGGGGTGGACAAAGACACAACGCGTTAAAGGCACGTTGCAACATGCAGTGACATAAATAGTGATACGTCCAGATGCTGTCACAGAGGCAGACGGGACGGTAACTAAATGATAGTCAAGACAGATGCAGGACAGTCAAGCGAAGACACAGATCATTTGTCTTGTGAAGATGACTGTGCACTCAGTAACAGGAGACTGTGTGCCTACGAATATAAGGCTGTCGAAGTGGGGGGGGGGGGGGGGCAAATGTTTAAACCATCAGAGGTGCACATCAGAGAAGCCGTTCACACACCCTCCATTTGCCTCAGGGTAGCCCATCACACACACATGCACACACTCATCCATCAACATACCCAGACACTCTACACACACATACACAAGTCTCTCGACCTCTATACAAAGGATGCCCTCTCTTTGAAGAGACTCATTGAGAGAGGGAGCGAGAGAGAGAGACTTTCAGGGGCCTAAATATAGGGCACCTCTTCTTTTCTGTCATTCAGACATCAACCACACAAAGAGCTGTGTCTCAGGGGACAGACACACACACACACACACACACACACACACACACTGGTGAACAGCTACTGACCAAGGCATCTGATGTTTGATTGTTATGATAACCTAGAACAGGTGTGTGTGTGTGCGCGTGTGTGTGTGCGTGTGTGCGCGCATGTCATTCATGGACACTTTGTGAATGAGCTAGTGTGCACACTTGTGTGGGAAAGGCCAGCCCTTGACCTATTGATAGCACATAGTATTACACCACAATTGTATTAATGTGTTATTTGCATGTGTATGTAAATATTGAATCTATGTACAAGTATAAACTATTAGATTATGAAAAAAGAAGTAGACAGCTGACGATGTCTCTGAATATTGTTGACAGGTGCACAGCTTTTTAAACTGTTCAAAGGTAAACAGGCATATTCACGGGCCTCTTTCAGGTCACGGGTAAGCCAAGACAGACTGCTCTGTTGCCACCTATGGTAACTGACATCTGAACTTATATGTAGTAAGCACTAGGTATTACTATTGAACATAATTCATGATTTGTATCTCCATCCTATGTTCAGTCCAGTTGGCTGGCAAAGTCCACCAGCAGTAAGGCATTATAGATGGCCGTCTCGACCTCACACAACAGCTGGACCTGGTGTAATGGCTGCAAGCATGTGAACACAGACACCAGTTTTGACTAAGTGACCGCCCAGCGACAGGCAGAATGCCAGGAATCCACTCCATTAGTAGTCCCACAGACGACCTTCACTTGACCTCTGTGACAGGTGAGAACCCTTTTCACTCGAACCTCCTGACAGCATATGCCACGCTTCACACATGAAAACATGAGTTATAAAAACTTAAAGATTAGAAAGATTACTTTTGTGTGGGCAGTTTTTATTTATTTCTGTGTGCTTATGTTTACTATATTTGTATGAAGTTTCATTATCATATTATAAATTGTGAATTGGTTTGCATTGCTTATATTTGCTATAATATAATAAAATATTTTCAGTGGATGGTGACAGCATTAGAGGTAGGGATGGGACGATATACGACATTACTGTTTATCGCGATAATAATAATAAAACGATAATTGTATCATGGTAAATGTCCAGAATCGGGATAATCATGAATATCATCACATATAATGAATATTTTCACAAGAGACTTGAAACTAACTGTGTAGCTCACTTGTACAGTCCAATTGTATTGGTTTACTAAATGATTTATTAGCCTGCATCTTTCCTGTCAATCACCACCATGTCTGAAGGCTCAGCTTGCCCATTATGTCCTCCACATAAAAAAGTTAAATCGGATTTGGTGAAATGCTGGTTTCAAAACAAAAATGATCACACAATAAATATACAGTACACATGTGTTTTAATATCAATGATTGTTTCTTTAAAAAAAGTAAGATAAGTAATATAATAAATAATCGCGAAAAAATCGTCTATCGCAATTATTTTGTCCGGGCTAATTGTGTCATACCTTTTTTATATTGTCCCATGTCTAATTAGATGGGTCCAAACCTGTTTTAATCAATAGGAAAGTAGACTACATTTGGTAAGGGAATATATTAGATCTACAGTATAATATATATAATATATATATTATATATAATATGTATATATAATATATATACACACACACACACACACACACACACACACACACACACACGTGTTATGAAAGATGTGTATCTGCTATATTCAATGTTAGCCGTACAACACTGTAGGTTGTAGTCTGATTAGTGTATTGGCCTGTCACTCACCGAGGGGCAGCTGGTGATTGGTACACAGAGTTTGGGCTGGCACTCGATGTTGCCTTTTACACAGGCGCACAGTGTGCAGTTGACAGACGACCACATGTCCCCCTCCTGTAGGGCAGACAGACAGACAGACAGACAGACAGATACGGCCAGTCAAACAATCCATCCACACATTCTGTTACTAGTTTCATGTTGTTCCTGTTCCTGCTCTCTGCCCTCCCCTGACATCTCACCCGGTATATCTTGTTCCTGACACGACAGTACTTGACTTCCTCCACCTTCACGTAAGACAGACACTCCTCACAACACTGGTCGCCATGACAACTCCCTGGCCGCGAGCAGCGCCTCTTACATACCACCGTGGAATCCTGGGAAAAGCAGAGGAGTGGGGAGGCTAACATGAGTGATCCACGACACAGATGCACAGCTATTACTGACATACACGTATTAAGATTCATGCTATGCCTGTCTCACAGAAGCTTTTTATTTCATTTACCTTAACTGTTATATCCAGTAAATACATTCAATATAAAAAGCAACTGATTAATAAAAGAGGGAAGACTCCTGATCGACTTAAATCAACATCAGCATCGCATTTCCGCAGAGGTTAAATCAAATCGTATTATAGCCCTGGATAGCCTAAAAGCTTCAAATGCATCTAGTGGTGCCAGGAAATGTGATACTGCATCTTAATGTATTTTATTGTTGCAGGGGTTGTACCATGCAGGTGCACGTGGTGCAGTTGTCATGCTTGAAGGATGTGCCGTTCTCATAGACCTCGCTGTGGAACAGGCAGCTGCCCTGTGACAAATCAAACACCTTCCTCTGGCCTGGGTGGGGCCATCACATAGCCACACACACACACAGAACCAAATGAATTGGAGTAAATGCCCTGCCAATGTTTGACTGGACTAAAATAGACACTGCTTCATTGCTGCATTTACTTTATTTAGTGTGTGTGTGTGTGTGTGTGTGTGTGTAGTGTGTCCGTACCAAGGCATTTGGGACAGCACTGTCCAGGTGGGATGTGACTAAGGTGGGCGGGGCAAGAGAGGACAGGACACACCTCCCTCACACACAGGGTCCGGCCCCCCTGAAATGACACAACACATAGAACAGTCTTCATCTAACTCTACTGTTTCCAGTGTCTTATGTAAGTACTTAGGGAGCTGGCTGAAAGGTGGGCGTAGACACCAGACAGAGAGAGACATGGAACAGCTTAACCTCCAGTCTGAAGTAGTCTGAGCCTCATCTACCACTTGTGTCTATAGTGTGAACTAACATGGGAGCCATTACCTAACTGCATGTGTGTGTTAACGCTTGATCAGTGGCATAATACAGAGGTCTTCAACGTTTTTCAAGCTAAGGACCCCTTAGAGACCTCCATTGCATATATATATATATATATATATATATATATATATATTTAATCATGTGTAGGGTGGCCTATGCTGCCATGTATATCAGTTCTTGTACTGGTGTAGAGCAGACTACCGTGTACAATGCTAAGCCATTAAAATAATAATTTACAGATTCATATATTTATAGGATATATAGGATATGTTTTAGGATAGGTTGTAGCTATGTTCATGTACATTTTCTGGCTCAAATACTTTGGAAGACCCCCTGCAGTACCTCTGAAGACCCCCTGTTGAAGACGTCTGGCATTATATTCTAGCTCTAGCATGTGTTTATGGATGATAGTGGCGGTAAAGAAGAGAAAGGAACGGTGTGTGTGTGTGTGTGTGTGTGTGTGTGTGTGTGTCTACTCACAGTGCATGTGCATTTAATGCATGGTTTGCCTTCTGGACAAAACTCTTCCTTCTCTTTGTAGAGGCGGCCCTCTAATATGCAGGCTGCATGAGTTGAGTAGTGTTATGATGAGACAGACGGTGAACACGTTAATATCCACACCCTATTATAGTATGAGTCAGCAGAACACATTGACATAGAACTGTTACACTACAAATGAAGCCTGTCTTCCTGTCTGAGGAGAATTTGTTCATTGTCATTCTCTTAGAGATTCTCTTCATATAATGTAGTTCTAATAAAGGTATCTTATCTGTAAAGGTTATGCACATTGCTTAGCTGGAACACTGTTACTTAAAATGGATCTGGCCTTTAATTAAAAGAAAGTTCTTTGTTTGGTTACATTTTTTAGAAATGTCCTTCTTAGTAATGCTAATGTCTGGGAAACGCATGTATCAAACAACAACATGGGCATTAGTAAATGCACATTGCTACTCACCGGGGCAAGTGGGACAGCACTTCTTCGGGTGCATCTTGGGGTTCTTGCAGTGGACGACACATTGCACTTCAGCCTCAGTGGCGACACCTTCCTGTCACAGCCAGGAAGTACAAAGTTACATTAGTGCCTTTTCTTCCTGCCTTTATACCTATATCCCGTCTCTAGCTAACAGAGCTTGTTTCGTTAGGAACGTCCTCGCTCTCTGCCATGGCTGGCTTCACACACTAGCTGATATGTGCCAAGCCGGGGGGATTTCAGCCGGAGGTCACAGCTCGGACGGGTAGATAAACTGTGTGCGCCTGACTGAGCGCTGTTTGGTTAATGCTGACGTCGCTAACGTAGGAAACCAAGATTAGCATAGGCTGGGAAAATATCACCATTCACTCTAAAGACACACGCATACACATTCGCCATTTACACAAAAGCACACCTGCTAATGTGAGAGCGTGCATACACACACACACACACACACACACACACACACATACTGACCTGACAACGCCTGGTAACACAAGGTTTAGTGGAGCTGGTCCACGAGACTGAACTGTTGTAAGAACGCCCTTCTAACTGACAACCTGAAGAAAGAGAGAGAGAGAAGATCCTTGAGAACCCAAGAGATCAGCATTGCACCATCAAAGTGTGTCTGACCTCTGTAACAGTGCAAGGTCAGGACACCTTAACAACAAACAAAACAAGAAAACACTGCTCCCTTACAAGAATACTACACAATCAGCATGCTGAGCGATGAAAGGACAAATCAAACTGATTATTGTCCAATATTATTCTATTAGCAATAATACTAATAAAGAAAAATATGAATGTTGTGAATGTAAATCTTTAATCATGTTTATACTTCCTATGAGCATAGCATAACATCATATGTGAGATATAGTATACTATGCTGCACAAATAATGTTATACCCCTAACTGTTACATTTCTCTATTACGCACAAACACGGTCGCACACGCACACAACCACCACACAATTGGCTGTGTATCAAATCTCCCTGGTCTTGCAGTAAAGTGTGCGTTTTATCTATACTTGGTTTGATAAGAGCCTATAGGAAACCTAGCACCAGCTCTGTAAGACCTAGATGCCCAAGACATCCACTCAGCTCTAAATTAATAGCCTATTCATTTCATCCCGCCCCGTTTACAGTAAGTGGGCTGATATCAATGCCTAGGTTTTCATAGGAGGAAACCTGAACACCCTTATCGATCTGCTTTCCTTGCTGTAAGCCAATACTACAGATGTTACACTGAGGTTATGGCCAGGGTAGGTGTTGTCAAAGTGACGGCAGGTTGTCTGTGGAGGGAAAATAAATCTAAGTGCTTAGATTGGGGATAAAAAATATTCTTGAAAATTATATTGTATATGACGTTATCATCATTATGAATGGATGCAAATATTTGTAACGGTGGCTCTCAAACTTGTAGGACCACAGGGCAGCAAATTGGTATTCAAGGTTAAAGGTATAATAAGCGCTTGTAAGCAAATATACTTTTTTGTCTAATTTAACAAATATCTGCCCACGGTCTGCTAGTTGTCTGTTCTCTGTGCATGCTGAAACAATACTCTGGTACTTCTACACAGCCCTGGCTCTGTAAATAGGAGCACAAACAAAGTGGTGCAGGCCACACACAACAACAATATCCTAGCCTTGGCAATGTGTTTCTAATGTGTGGGGCGGAGCTAATGGGGTAGCACCATATGGCATTAAAGAGAAAGGCGCTTTTGTTTTGCGTTAAAATATCGACAAGCTCTCTCTAGAATTACTGACTATACCTTTAACTAGTTAATTATTTACACACTGACATGATTGGTGAGTTTGTTCCCTGAACAAAGTTTAAATAATCACATCGGACCACAAAAATAGTGAATAGCGACATCAAACTAGTTCATATTTAGAACAGGCAAGGGTTAACTATCTTGCTCAAGGACACTTCAGAAGACATGACTGTACTGTATGTGCTCAGCCTATGCCACGTGAGATATGTCACTGTTTAATAGATAAGCAGATAGAATCTTAAAGCACAGTGTTAGCCATGTATTTGCTCAGTCACAAATGAACTGAGTGCATAGAAAGTATCCATCCATCCATCCATCCATCTTCTCCCGCTTATCCGGAGTCGGGTCGCGGGGGCAGCAGCTTCAGCAAGGGAC
>JAOEGT010052964.1:0-19196 GCA_025447795.1 Speoplatyrhinus poulsoni | reverse complement strand
GGACATATGACATTCCTCGGTTTGCTCCCTCTGCTGCTAGTCTGCTGAAATGCCTTAGGACAGCGCGAGGGTTAAGTGTGATCAAGGTACACAATATATTATGGAATATAGCATATTTTTACAGTATGTGTGTTTATCTGCTTTTATGACCCCAATGTTATTTTCCTTAAAAGATGTGAATACAGTATAATTCTATTTATATTACAGTGCTTCCACAATTTTGTTGAACATAATGTGCATAACACCTGCTTATGTGTATTGCCTCTGTAGGGCCTTGGAACAGATGACCGAGCTCTGATCCGCATCATGGTTTCTCGAAGTGAAATTGATCTTTTTAATATTCGCAAAGAGTTTAAGGAAACACACGATGCCTCGCTCCATGAATTCATCCAGGTAGAAACAATGGTTGTAAGTTTACCTTTTTTGTCTAACAATTAGTGGGTTTGCTGTCCCTTCTCTGGGGTAGGCATATTTGTCTAATTATCTTTATGTTGTGTGTTAGAAGCCATCTTTTTTTAGTGGGATAGTTGGATGTCAGTGTACGGTAATCTGTATCCTGTCAATAGGTTTGTGGCTACTGCACAGCTGTTTAGGAATTTCCCCTGTATGCTTGACTTCCTTTATCCTGTGTGTGATTGGCTAACTGCCATAGCGACAGGAAGTGCCTAATAGCAGCACCATACCGACTTCCAAATGAAAACCTGATGACCATAGACATCTATGAAAACATTGACCTTTCATTTATTGTTTTATTGTCCGTTTGAGCAGGAAATAATATTATTATTTTTGATACCGTGTCCCACAATTTAAGTTTACTACAATTTACAACTATATTGTATGTTTTATAAATGCTATAAAACATACAATGCTTAGATTTTTGTGACATTACTTTGAGTTTCATTTGCTCTGTAGTGTGTTTATGGCAGATTTAAATGGTCAACATAAAACTGTCCAATTATTGTTCTCAGGGTGATACCTCTGGAGACTACCGTAAAACCTTGCTGGTGCTCTGTGGAGGTGAAGATTAAACCCCCCCAAAGGATGAGAAACACACATGTATACAGACTTCACTGACAATCTACTGTGCGTTTAACACCCATGGAAATAAACCATGGTGGCAATAGATAGTATCTGATGTGAATTTCCCTATCTGCTGCCATTCATCTGCCAACCCCAATGATTTACTGTATGTCCCAGCCTAACATGTGTTCCGTCCTTTACAAATATGTTTTATTTTTATTTTATTTTATTTTATATTTGTACTAAACCACTTGCGTGCAGTTGTCAAACATATTTTCAAAGTGCCTGGCTACTTATATGACCATATAATGTACAGGACAGTCACTGGATGTTCAGAAAGTCTATCAGATTTCTGTGGTATTATTGAAAGGTAAATGTTATCCTGAAATAAATTAGTCTGAATCATACATCTATTCCTGGTTTCCTTTTCGCTATATTTTAGATGGTTTCAAGGTGATTTTAGAGCATTGGGTTTATGGATTATGTGATCATATTTTGTTTTAGTGATGTATGTGGAAGTGGGGCGGTGTGAGCTTATAGTTGCACTTCACGTAATCTTTGTTCATAATGTCCATACAAAAAGGGAAATGAAGAATGTATAGCTGGAAAGTCCTCACTCTAATTCACTTCTACAAATTAAAATAAATACAAACTTGTATTGACTATGAAATGTTTTCTACATGCTTTTCATAGCATTGATGCTGTTTAAAGATCAGTTTGAATAGAAGCTGATTTTAAAGATTTTTTATGGCGTTTAAATCAGTATTCCAACTGTAGTTTCTAATATAGCAGAACCTTAATTTAAGGCCTTTATTTATTACGTCAGTTAAACCCTTGTGGGCTTGCAGAAATACTTTACTGCTTTCCATTAAACCACTGGAATAAACATACAGTTTTTAATAATTTCATGCATCTTTGTTGACCGGATCAGCAGTAAAGTAGCCTGTATACAAGACAACTGTTAGCTAGCACTGTAGCAGAACTTTCTACAGTCGAGTTTATGTCTCAGTTGAATGCATGAGCACAGCTGTTGTCAGGCTATCTTTGAGCTGAAGAGGAAAGCAGAAAAAATATGTATGCAGCAAGGAAATCCCCTGCACTAGGCCAAAATCCAAGGCAACAAATACAGCGTTCATCTGTCAAACCCCAGTGTTTTGGCACACACACAACCTACCATTGCTCAATTTAACGTGAATCAACATAACGAGATCAACTGCAATAGTTAGTTACATGCTATATCAGTATACCCAATGCTTGCTTTGCTCTGTTTAAAATTCCATGCAATATGCAAAATCTCAAATGACGTATTTCAAAGCAACTGTATAATGCAGTAGTTGCATGGAGTTCAGCTAAGTAATCACAATCATGCGATGTTTCTCATTGTACATTGGACTCATCTCTATACATATATATTTTTGCTTTGCTTTCATTTTCCAGAATATGTTTAATTACTGTTTGAGGCCTGTCCATCAATCCTTTTTGCTATGTATTGATGCATAACAAATATAGTTCAATAATAAAGCATGGCACATATAAATTATAAATAAAGATGCATGAGTTTGATTAAATATTTGTTCACTTGTGTTTTAGTGACTTAACATGCCACATACCAGATTGGTTATGTGGGAATTCCCCAAGACTCTATGCAATTGCTTCCCCCCATTTAGCAGTTTATAAAAAGTGACTCTGATACAAACAGAATGTGTGGGTGAGTTGGTAATTTTATATTTAATAGCTTGTATAAAAAAAGTGTTAGATACCATTTTACACATCTGTTGCAAGATAAACCGTTTTTTCAATTACATGGAAAATAGTTTTAGTTATTTGGTGTGCAAACTTATGTGAAATTGCAGGTCATGTATTACAATTTAGATCAATTTGCAAATTGCATTGTAATTATTAGAGTTTATATTATTTTCGAGATGATATTAGTTATTTAATGCTGTTGTGCACAAAATTAAGTTACTATAAAGTTGCATATAATTAAGTTACTATGCTACTTAAGAAAATGTCACATTCTTTAAATGTATGTAAACAGAATTCTCGGACCGAACAAATCTGTATATTATTTCAAGGTGTGTTCAATTGTTTGTTGTTATTTTTTCTCCTCAAACATTTCCATGTTAATATGATCATGTAACTCTGTGATTCTACAATATAAATGCCAATACAAACAATGTAGATAAAGCCTACCTGTTAAGACACATGTCAGTTGAACAACTGAGTGCATATAAACAAATCTACAACTGATGAAAATATTTAATTCACCTAACAAAAAGGTGCTGCTTTTTACCCCCAATTTTTCCATTTGCTTAAATGTTCTATTATATCCTATGTAGGCCTACAGACATTCTAAAAATCTTAAGACTAAAGCCATAATAACATTTCACATTCCATCAATGTGATGCTTTAGGATGTATACTCTGTTGATGTGGTGCCAGTGGTTTAAAGCCTCCATATAAAAACTATATAAAGATGTATTATACAGTATATAGTGACATATGTATCATACAAATGGCATATGCTGCTGGTTACATAATCATTGGGCTGTGCATTATAATATGCCTACATGTAAAACATACCTTTGAATTATTACACAAAGTACACATATGATGTGTGTCAAGACTCAATTTTCTTTTAAATAGTCAAACATCATATGTGTGTTTCTTGTCACAAAGCAAACGGGATCTAAAAATAATTGTATTCTCCCCGTTGACTACCATACATATTTTTTCCAAGGTCCCATAATGTGGAAGTGATATCGGCTCTCTATCAGTATGGAAAGCCTCGGGATCAGTTGAATGTGTCCGAGTAGCAACTGAACTTTCCAATCAGCGTCGTGTTTATAGCTATACTGGCGTGGTTTTGCAATCAGCGTTGTGTTTATAGCTATATGGGTGTGGTTTAGGTGTGCCGACCATGGTGCCGACAGCGAAAATGACCAGATGGTTCATCCAATCAAACTGCCAAGTATTCTTTTGAAAGTACAGCCATTCACAAACAGTTTCAATGTACGCTCCCCATATGGTCTTGTGACAACAATTCCTCTGGCATGTCAGGTTACCATTGTTTGCCATTCTTGTCTAAATTCTAAAAAGCCAGCTGGGGGAGTCCAGAGTTTCCTACGTAGCCTACGCATAGTAGTGCCTCAAGATGGCATTTGTTGTGCAGCACCAGACCTACAGTACATACAATAAAAACAGCCCACTCCTGCGGCATGTAGGAAAAAGGCATCATCAGGAGTCACAGCTGTGTCAGTTACAGTGAACAGGTGAAGCCGCAGTAGGCAGAGTTTGGTAGGTTGCTTTTCAAATGTAATCCGTTACAGTTACTAGTTACCAGACTAATAATAATCAGTAATGTCATTTTTGTATTACCTAATTTAGTTACATAATCTGATTACTTTCCATTACATTTAGATTACTTCACGCCTAAACCCTGCTAAAAAATCCAGCATCGCTGTTCACCAGCATAAGGTATGTTTTGCATGCTGGAACCGTTTGCTGGTACCCCGGTATCCCATGCTGTTTGCTGGTGTACCAGCATCCCATGCTGGTTCCTGGTGTGCTGGTATACCAGCTACACCAGCACTACCCCAGCACTAACCAGTATGAACCAGCCTGGACAGCATGGAATTTATGATGGTTTATGATGGATTTTTTAGCAGGGCAAATCTTTTTATTTTGTGACCATGTTGCTCAGGGGATTAGATTAAAGTATGGCATTTTTTCAATTATTGATTGACATTAATTAAGAGAACATCCAATTGTTTTATGCATTTTCCTTCTGCAAACCTCCCTAAAAATGTGAAAGTAGTCCAAGAAGTCACGTTTTCCCTATTTGAGCTGGTAACTGTAATGGATTACAGTTACTGTTTGTTTTTGTTGTTGTAACTGATTACATGTAATCAGATACTCCCAACCCTGCAGGTAGGCTATAGGCTATAGGCAGGGGGTACTTATTTGATCCCAAACTGATTTTCTTTCAAAAAATTAAATGTCAGAAAATTACATTAACATAAATACACCATGTGCTATAATTAATGGCATATTAGACGGCATGGCACTATCGCCGCCCTACACATTATTGTTGGCCTGGTAAATAAAAATTTTATACCATATGTGAAAGGGCCATGTTTCTATCAGCCAAGGGGTCATTGACCCGAAATACATTGAAGACCTTAATGTTTACTGTATATGGTGAGTCTCAACAATTTCACAGTGAACATATTTAGTCAATATGTGACCTTGGTGACACAAAATATGGTTATAGCCAAATCCTACTATGATTATGTGTTCAGGTATGCTATTTTGCTGTTTGCTCCAGCGTTAACTTACTGTCTGGGGCCTAGTGGTGGTAAGCTTTGCAGTCATTGGCCCGCTGTGCTGTCAATCAGCCCTGTTTACATCAAACGTTTCTGGCGAGGTGGAATTTCCCAGGTTACAGCACAGACCACTTCCGCAATAGTCTGGCAGTAGAAGAGAGGCCACTGGAGCTGAAAGGTAGCTAGCAAAAGACATCTCTTTGTTCTACTGATGGTAGTTTTACTACAATGTCGAACTACGGTAGTGGTCTAAAATGTGATTGTCTGTTTTTATAACTGCAGCTTGCGACTCTTTATCCCGTACGGTCATTTAATGTTAGCTGACCGATGGCTAACGTAGTGCTAGCTATTTGCATGACAACAGCGAAAACTGATATTTAGCTATGATTACCTGGTTAACATAGCTGACATAAGATGGAGTGTGCTGTATCTGACACCTATTTATCTCTTATTTAGATATATTTATATTTTTTTCTCTCTGAATTCAGATAACGTTTCGTTAGTTTCACTTTGCCATTGAGTAGTTATTGTTTCATTTAAACATGTTGTTTGTTAGCTGCCCAAAATAGCCAACATAAAGGTTTGCTTACAGTAGGTACTGCCTACAGCTATTGAAACATGTTTGGTTAAGCATATCGATGTAGTTTAAATTTAACGAAGGAATGTAGTATTAAGACGTATTGGTTTCTGTTGTATGATGGTGCGAGTTTGCTTGTCTTTCTAGTTATCTAACATGTTACTTTGCTGTACTGATACTTAAGACCTGCCGTGCTATGAATAATGAACGAAGAGAGAAAACGAGGTCGAAAAGACACCAAGGGGGTACAGTAACACATTAAACAGGGTGTATAGCATGATTTCAACCATCAACCAACTACCACCAATGTCATTTGATATCAGTGGTTCTGTGCTGGCATTATGCACCGTTTACGGTGTTATTATGTTGCTGTGTTCTTTCACGTCATATAGTGTGTTTAAACAGGCTTCTTACTATGCATGTCATGATCACTGTTCATTGGTGTTAGCATTTATTACTGTACAATTCTTCTTTCATACAGTTCGTGATCTTATATAAATAGTTAACATTAAAATAGTTTTTCAAAAGTCCCCCTATGATTGTGACCTTTAAATGTGAGTGGAAAGGGTGGGGAAACATAATGCTGCTATTGCAGTATGTAATGAATGTCTATGTCTGGGGCCTTTTTTTTGTTTCAAAGCTGTTTTTGTTAAGGGCAGATGTGCTTGCCATTTTTTCATTTGTTTGTTTTTCCACAAATTTATGCTAATTAATTAATTTCCATGCGCTTGTACTTGACACCAAATGTCAAACTGTTTCACGTTGTCTCCCTAGTTCAGAGCACCATGTCTAGTCAGTGAAGCAGTGGCAATGGAAGGCAAAGGCCCCTACCGCATCTATGACCCAGGCGGGAGTGAGGCCAAGGCCCGAGACGAGGCCGGAGGTGCGAGCAGTTATCGACAGCTCCTGGAGGAGAACAGCATGTTGCGAGAGAGGATGAAGGGGCTGAAGAGCTTAGGTACGTGCCCAAAACATGGTTACCTCACGGCTGTGGAGAAGGTGTCTGTACCAGCTGCTCGGCGGAGCTGCGTCCCTGGTGTCCTGTTGCATATAGTACTGTCTTATTAGAGGGTTTTCTTAAGTAATGATTTTATGTTGCATATTTGAACATCAGTGTTGTGGCTTTATTTGTAGTTTCAACCTCAACTATCTATCTAAGCAATTTCACTCTGCTTGCAGTTCAGATCAAATGTAAATGATTCTAAGTTTGTTTTACTTTGAAGAAGGTATACCAAACAAACCTAACTTTATCACATTCAGTCGTGGGGTTTGCATTGTCCCGTGGCACAAAAGTAGGAATGCAGTGAAACCTGTTAATGCAATCATGTCAGAGAGGTGTCCTCTGAATGTACCTTTGGGCTGTGACTCTGTTTCATGACTCATCCAAAGAGTATTCATTACAACATATACACACACTCCCATGAAGTAGTCATGCCACATCCTATGTGTTGCCTGCCCCTGTAACTAGAGGAATGTTTGCCTGCTAATCTTGGCCAGGCTCTAGTGCAATGTACACGGCACGATGCTGTATGCAGTCATCTGTTGAAGATGTTTCTGAGTTAGCGCTAACTCACGGGGATTTGCGGACACGGAAGAGACAGTCTGTGAACATATTTGGCTTTTCTACTGAAGGTGATCTGCTTGAGGAGTCGCAGTCTGAGGCATCCAGACTTCGTCAGAGAGTTGAGGAGTTGGTGAGAGACAACGAGGCCCTAAAGTCCTCCAGTTTCGCTACTAGCTTGTGTATGGGAGGGCCTATTCACAACGAGATGCATAGCACGCCACACAGACTGGCTGGTAATGAGCTGTTGCTTTGCAGCCACAGCTGCTAATAGAATACAATGATTGACAAATCTAGTTTCTATTTTCAAAGTGTCTGACCTGTTTTAAGGTAAGCTGCATGGCCGTCCTGTGAATGACCAGAAGGACGAGTCGCCGAGCTCCTTTGGGAAGGCCCTCCAGTCTGAGAAGACCAATGTGAGTAATGCACATTATATTAAGGGATGGAATGATGTCGCCATTCATCGTCCAGAGAGAAGATGATTTCTGAAGTTGTATAATAAAATCAGGCCTTTTATTGTTAGATATAGATAAGTAAATTTATGCCAATACTTAAACTGGAACATCCTTATTTTCTTTGTGATGTGTATAGCTTTTATTATTGTGCTCCTTGTGTATTTCTAGGAGGCCTTAGAGTTTGAAGTGGTCCATGTAGAGGAGAAGGTGTCAGATGGCCAGGCTGTAAGTTCTAAACTTGTTTATGATTTTATTTATGTTTGAGCCGTGCCAGTTCTGTTTAACTGTGTTCTCGTTCAAATCTTTGGTTGTAAGATAATCAGTTTTTGAGTTGTATACTTAACATCCTTTTGTTACTAACTGAAACAACTATATGGTATTAAACTATATAGCTTTATTTGGCTTCTCTGTCCATATGTTGTACTTTCACCAATATCAGGAACACCTCCTCTGCTCAGTGACACAACAAAAAACTAAATTCTGGTTGCTCCCGCCTGAGTCAACCAGGGAAAGTCCAGGATTATCACAGACAGCAATTATGTCACTGATTCACATGCTACATCCAAGGGAATGCTTTAATATGACTTTATTAGACTATTTTGGTCAGTGTACAATTCTACTGTTCCCTTTGAACATAATAATCTTTATTTATATAACACTTTTCATACAGAAGTGCTTTACAGAGAGGGAATACTGTACTCTAGTTGTGCTTCCCATAAACAACTACAGAAATGCATGACAAATGACCAAGTTGGGAACAGCTGGCTTTACTTGTTTCTTAAGTTTGAAGAAATACCTAAATGATTACTCACCATCCTTTCTATTTATGTTTCCCCCCCCCCCCATCTTGAGACCCTATTGACTGTTGACCCTGAATGTAATGCTACACTAACCCATTGACTAAGCTAGATGCCTTCCTGTGCATGTGACTCTACTCCTCTAGGCAGGAGTAATCCCCCTGCTGCCCCAGGAGAACATGGAGCTAGCAAGCCAGTTGCAGAGGCTGGAGAGTTCCTTCAGCATATTTGCAGAGGAGTCCAACCCAAACCAGCTGTTAGCCCACCTGGGCCGCATGGCTGTGGAGTTTCACCATTTATCCTCTAAGGTCCAGAAGAATGAGCAGAGGACTTCGCTCCTGCAGGTATTTAGCATGCAGCCTTAGGAAACCCCCTAATGTTTGTTGAGTACTGTTTCTGTGCAGCGGCACAACAATAATCATTGCTATTTATGTTCATTGTGGTAATGGTGATAGATATTGTTTGGGTTACATTGGGGTACTATATCACCTACAGAGTTTTGTAGTTCCTAATTTTATTTATAAAATTATTCTAGGAATCCCTGAATACGAACTTTTCTGAGAATTGTGTTTTTGTAAGTGGAGTTGTGTTTTTAAAATATCCGAATTCAAATATCACTAAGTAATACAATAAGTCCAGTGGTATACATGCTCGTATAGGAAACCTGTACAGAGACATGTGTAAGCATTGCTTGAACTGGGCAGAACGCTAATTATCTCAAATGTTAACGGCATTATTTATTCAAAGCTATTAAATCAATACTTTGTAATTACAAACATGAAATGCAATGTTGAATTGACTGCTATCCCTTAATATGCTGTGGATACCCTGTTTGTCGTGTTGAGCCATGGCTGCCCTGATAAGATCAAATTCAGCATTGACGCAGTAAAACAAATAAGCCAAGCAGTACAGGCGTCATAATAGGTTTGTACTTGATAAGCTGGATCTAAAAGTGAAACGGATGAGTTCTTCGCTGTCAGAGCCTTTGACATTACACGTGCAGTGTGGGTGTGGCCGGGGGAAATGTGGAAAAATAATGGAAGAAATATATTTTACTGCTTGATATGACACTACACGTCCAACGTGGACACTGTCATTAACAGGTTTTCTCCATCAAGCAAGCTTAGATACTCTCAAGATTTTTTTTTTCTCTTCCACCATTGAAGTGTATAGACATTTTTCTCACACTGGATGGATTTGCACAACTAATTGTATAAGATTGGGGTGAGAGATGGTCTGCGTCTATCTTTTTTTATTTATTTTTGTTTGGATTAGCCGTTATCTTGCAAATGTACATGTTAATTGTTCAGTATTTACATGTCCAACTAAATCTCCTGCCTCAAGCCTGTATTCATGAACAAGACCTTCTCATTTACTAACTCAAGAACAACACACACACTTAAATACAATAGTCATCAATTGGGGAAATGCAATCTATCAGGTAGACCAGAGGTCTTCAACAGGGGGTCCTCCAAATTATTTGATTCAAAATGTATTTTCAGAAAATATACATTAACATAAATACAACTTGTGCTAGGAGTATAAATATGTAAATAATTAATTTAATGGCTTAATTAGTGGCCTTTTTTTATACATGGCACTATATGCCCCTTACGCATTATTGTTGACTCGGAAAATGTTGAAGACCTCCTTGAGGTAGACCATAAAATGCAGAACTCATTTATTTTATTCTTAAAAAATTCTACATGCACACACACATACTGTATAAGGGCTATCGGTGTAAATCGTTGCGATTCATTTAAAATGTTTAACGCACTAAAATAATTTTGACATCTTTTCCATCTACTTCCTGTTGCTATAATACTATTAATATGAGTGATACTTGTATTAAATTTACACTGAGGAATTCGTAGGGAAACCTAATGACAAGACTCTGGCTGTTTGCAGGTAAATCAGCTAAATATGTAGGCTATGTTTACTGTTTAAAATAAATGGAAAGTACATTGCTTTAGTGTTGCATCGGAATTACGGATACAGACGTGTGATTGACCATGCTGAGAGCCAATGAAATTTGACTTCCTCACTTCCGGAAAGTGTTGTCATTGCATACGTTACAAAGGTATTTTGCATAAAACGGTCAGCACGGATTATGTGATGTGGCGCTAATGGACGAAAGAGGCTGAGGCTACTACTGTGATGATTTTTATTTCATTTTTTTTTTTGTTTTAGACACTTTGCGAGCAACTCAGGCAAGAGAACAATGAGCTTCGAAAGAAAATGGAAGAGGATCATCAGTTCAGGAATCGAGACCTGGAGCAACTTAGGTAATGTGTTTTTTATTTTTACTTTATTATGAATTATGTAAATGTGTGTGTGTTTTGTCTGTGTATAAATGCTAATGAAATCATTTATACTGGGAAATACTGTATCAAATAGTTAATGCTATCAAACCACACGATGGAAACCAATGAAAACATTTTTACTGGGAAATACAGTGAAAATTGGTATGCTAATATAATCCAGTCCACTCTTTACTAAATGTATTGGTTGCACCTCTTGCTGAAAACCTAATCTGTCTAATTTAAGAAAGTACATCATCCAATGTATGCGATGGAGTACTAGGTAATTTCTTTCCTTTTGTCATCTAAAGTAGGACGTAAACTATGTAATAAAGGAAGTTAGGAAATAAAACGGTACCAATATAAACATGTTACCTTTGTCAGACATTTTGGTTATTATCAAATTTCTAAACATGCTCCCTTTTTTATATAATTTGCTCCCTCTAATCCATCAATCTATTTGTTTTTGTTTCAGGCTTATTGTATGTTTCTCGTGATTCATTAATGTAATAATAAATCCCGCCATTTTTTTTTTTTTTTTTTTTTTTTGTTCCTCCAATCAAATCTCTGTAAATTGTCCCTTGGTCAAGGATAGTTGGCTTTTCTTTCACTTTTGCTGGCTGTGTAATCCAGTGCTTTCCTGTAGTGTTGCAGCACACAATGGGTATTGTAGGGTGTTCCCAGAAGACCTCCTGCCCAAGACCTCAGCAAAAACTCTTGGAAAAGTGTAATTTCTCAGGAATCCTCCCCTCTCTGTTCTTTGTCTTTCTCTGGCGGTGTCAGGCAGGAGAACCAGAAGCTGAAGGAGCTCGTCACCGGAGGAGTGACTACGGGCATGGCAGCTGCGCCAGGGTTACCAACTGATGGTGACCCTCCAGAGGCTACAGAGGAGCCAGTCAAAAAGGAGTCTCCCTGCGTGCGGTCCAAGATGGAGGTCACAACGCCACAGAAAGTAAGCAAACGCATAGTTTTACATAACGCTCTAGGACTACTGTCTACTAATGCATGTTTTTAATGACACATTATTTTACACAATGCTCTATGACTACTATATAATACTACATTTATTTATCGGAGTCGACGCGTGTCAGACGCCGCCAGTGGCCGTTTCTCCACTAAAAAGAACTAGCTTTAAAACTCTGGCGTCTCATGACGCGCGTCAACGCCTTCAGTGTGCGTCGGCCTTGAGGGGGAGGGGCTGGGAGGGGGGCCCATATTGACGTTAGCATTTGAAATTGATGACGTATGAGCGGACAGTGTACACTGTTTAAAAGTCCTGTGGTGATTTTTTTTTTTTCACGGCTGTGAAGTGTATATCCGTTTTCAGCCCATATAATGTAGATTTTTATAAAAATCTACATTATATGGGCAATATGAACAACACAAACATCAATGTCTCATCAGAGAAAAATCCTATTGCTTAGTTCACAGCTCAAAAACCAAATTTTAGGGTGCAGTTGCACTTTATTCAAGAACGCTCTTTGTCGTCGCCAGTAAACTGGTCTAAAAAAACCAGAGTGAGTTAGTAGTGATGTATTGTTTATTTTTTTTGCTCCCCAAATTCTGTTTTTCATCTTGCTCTGCCTGTACAGTACCTCTACATGAAATGGTCTGTGTGTATTAATAACGTGGCATCAGTTGGTTGGAAAATATTGAATTATCCCGGGGAATATTTCACGCATCTGTCCATTATCTTCTCTCTTTCCAGACTGGGAAACCTTCAGAGAAAACCCAGACAAAGCCCTGTGACCCAGAGGTGTATGAAAAGAAGATCAAGCTTTTGGAGAAGCAGAGAAAGGATGTGAGTCTTTTTGCTCTCATTGGTTCTCTTTGTTTAGATAAGGGAAAGTCTGGGTGACTTTTGTTTCCAGTGTCGTCTGGTTTAGATTCTGTCATCTCTTTCTAGGTACTGGAGGTCAACAAACAGTGGGACATTCAGTGGAACTCCATGAAGTCACAGTTTGAACAGAAGGTATTGCAATGACTGTTTTGGAGAGCTTAGAAGGCAGTGTTTATTGGATTTTAAAGTGTAATCGTTGCAAGAGTTGTCACTGTGACTGTTCTTCGTTTCTGTTTTCATATATGGTGCTTTCATATTTTGGTCCCGTCTACTCAAATTGACCTATTTGATACTATTGCGTTCGTCATTCAAGCCTCCACCAAATTGCATGTCGTACGAAACAGTTTGACCTCTTAAAAACGTCTTCTTCTCAAACTTCTTTAACCTAATGAGAGAGAGATTTTCACGTTAAGGTGACCCATGAAGAATTTAAAATAAGTGTGGGTGGTATGTTCATATACAGCATGTACATTTGCAATACGTATTTAGCAGTGCATCTTTTCTCATGTTTAGTGGAAAAGGTGCAGACATGCAATGGTTAAACATGAGTGTGCATGCTTTACAACCAGGGTTGTCGCACTTCATCAAGAAATCCCCTTTCTGGTACCCATTGACTTCCTGCTGGTGCAGTTGGAGGCCAGCATACACATGTTCACACACTCCCCTCTGTAAAACCACACACACCCACAAAGATTCACAAAACCACATATACACACTATGTTCACTTGGGCTTAACATGACATATCCGTTTGCGTCATTAAGATCTATCTGTATAAAATAAAGCACATAAACAGAACTTTGTATATACTTGCCCTGGGAGACCGTTTGGTACAGGGAAGTTTTTTTTACGATCTAGCATATAATATTCACATCTGCTCTCATTTCCCCAGGAGATATTAATGTCTTACCAGAAGGTCAACACGAGGTCTCGTGTGTGTGCGTGTGTGCGTGTGTGCGTGCGTGTGTGCGTGTGTGTGTGTGTGAGCGATAATTGTACTATGCTCAGGGACGTGTGGACTTGGTGAAGGATGTCCTCCATTAAATGGGTCATCTGCCCCCACAGATCACAGACCTAAGACAGCGTCTGGCCGATTCCCAGAAAGCCGTGTTGGAGCTGGAGGCAGAGCGGGAGCAGAGACAGCGGGACTATGACAAGAAGCTGCTTTTGGCCAAGTCCAAGATTGAAAATGTACAGGTGGGGATGTATACGATGCATGTCAACACCCATGAAAAACGCAGCCTGCGTCTAAAGCTCCACTAAGCAGAACGTTACTATCAGAAGTAGGACTGCACGATGATGGAATAAATACTAATCATGATTCATTTGGTCAATATTTAAATCACATAATATGATTACCCATTGACTTTACGTTTACGTTACGTTTGCATTTACTGCACAAAAAAAAAACTGAAAGAAATGACCAGTGAAAGCACCTTCAACTGTTTTTCTTTAAATTCAAAGAAGAGTTTCAAGAGTTCCACGGACCACCCCTAAAACAAACTATGCCTATTAAAAACATTGGTTTGGATGACATTGTTTTTAAAGGATAAACCTCAAATACCGGTAATCTAAAATATTGTTTCCATTCCACAGAAATTACCGGCATTGCATAATTTAATTTTGGTGTCTGGTAGGCTATTTATAGCAATGTAGGGTTTTCTAGCAAGAAGAAAACAGTGTACTTTTGAACAATTTGGAATTTGTCATTCCTGTAATTTTTTCCACTCAAGTATTTTGAGTTGATGAAGCCAGTGCTGTAAAGCCAGAGCTATAATTCATATATACACTCCGGTCAAATGTTTTAGGACACAACAATTTTCCAGTTTTTATTCAAATGTACGCAGTTTAATGTCTCAATATACTCTGAAATTAAAGCATAGAACAAATAAACAATTGGAGATAAAAACTAAATCATGGAATAGTTTTACAGATGTAACAGCTGTCATTCTTGCTACAATGGAAATCCATGGCGCTGCAAAATGCTGTTGTAGCTGTTTTGGTTCAGGGTGCCACTCACTTTGTGCAAGTCGCCGACTCTGGATCCAGCAAAAGAGCCCCAGACGATTACGATTCCCCCACCATGTTTGGTGTCACACACCGAAGAACCATCCTTTCGCCTACTCGACGGCGTACATAAACCCTGCGTGATGAAACAAAGCTTTAAAATTGATTCATCGGTCTATAAGGCCTTCTTTCAGTCTTCAGTAGTCCACATGCGGTGCTTCTTGGCCCAGGCAAGCCTCATTTTCTTATTTTGCCATCTTAGCAATGGCTTTCTTACTGCCACTCGACCTGTCAAACATGCAGCTTGAAGTCTTCTCTTCAAAGTTGAAAGTGAGACTTGCTTACTTCGACCAGTGTTAAGCTGTGCTTGAAGCTGTTGTTGTGTGAGCCGCCTATCACGCAAGCTGTTGACTCAGACATTTTTCTTCTGATTCTGTTGTGGCTTTGGGTCCGCCAGACCTATTCCTGTCAGTTTTCTCCAGTTTCCAAGTGCCTTTTTGATGGTGTAGGAAACTACTCACTGACACCTTGGCTTTCTTTGCAATTTCTCTAAAGGAAAGACCTACACTCTTAAGGGTTATACTTGTCTGTCTGTCTTCCATTGTTAATTAAAAGTTGGGACACCTATAGGAATTGTTGGCATCAACTTTCAAGGCTTAATTTACTTGCTGCAGCTGTAAGCTGTTAACCCATTACTTGTTCCCTGAAAGAGGCCTTTCTGAATAACTCTGAAATGTACATTATTTTTCAGTTTTTGGTAACCTAAACTATTTGTTTTATACCTCTGGCAGTTTACCACTTAACGTTTGTACCATTTCAGATTATTCACTGGACTGGACGGCTTACATTTCAATAAAAATCTGAAAAAATTTGGGCGTTTTAAAAACATTTGTGTGTGTGCGTAGGTCTGATGTTTCATTTATACTTCCTCATTGGAATGTTATTCCTGTGCTCTGCAGTTTTTGTAGTTATATATGTATTCTGTTGTTGTAATGCACATGGGGAAGACAAAATAAAACAGTTTCAGGGGGCAGCCCTAGTAATTACCAGAGTTTATAATTAACTAGTTGGCTAAGGTAGTCTTTTCTTGCAATTTGTCATGCGCTCTGAGGTTAAAGAGAATAGTTTTGCACCACAGAGAACGTCTGTATTGTGCATGTCTCGCTCGCACGCTGTTTCATGAGTTTCACACTTCACAAGAGCTAAACAATCATCAGAGCTGTCTTGAACTGAGAATTATTTATTTAGGCTATCAAGAATGTAGACCGTGCTTAACAAAGTGTTAGTCAAACATTGTTTCAGGTAAGAAGTCTACTAGCCAGTTTGTTTTGGGGTGGCGCCAATGATTCTGCCGCAGCGCCAGTCAAATGAACACAGGAGTCGGTTGCCTGTGTAGTGCCTAGTGTGAATGAATGTTTAGATGGATAATGCATTGTTTGGTTTGAAATTAATATTTATTCTGTGTGTGTGTGTGTGTGTCAGGGAGAGAAGGAGTGTCTGAACTCTGAGACCGCTGAACTGAAGCAAAAGATTCGCTACCTGCAAGACCAACTGCTGCCCCTCAGTAAACAGAGAGAGTACCAGGAAAAGGAAATCCAACGCCTCAACAGAGTAAGTGCACATACTATAGGCCTGTGTGAGGGGAGTAGAGAGTAGTGTGACTCAAACAATGTTTGCTGGTGTCAACCACAAGGCACGTTGTGTGTGTGTGTGTGTGTGTGTTTGAGATGCACTGATTGATCAGCTGGTTACATAATACGATTTTCTCCATGCAAAAATGCACTCGGTACATCCCTGGCATGCGTATTCTACCACCTGTCTTTCGTTTCTAGGCTTTAGAGGAGGCCCTGAACCTTCAATCCCCGTCCTCCCAGCAGCCACCTGGCCCGGGTAACCATGGCGATGCAGCCAGCAACCTGAAGAAGCAGGAGCTGCTTACTCAAATAGCAGTTCTTAAGGAACAGGTTGGGCTGTCAAAAGACCAGTAGGGCTGGCCTGAATACCATTTTACAGGCTTTGAATTCTCGTTGGTATTTCCAAACAAGTGTTACCTATTCTCAAAACTCCATTTAAAAACATCCCACGTTTCCTGTTTAACATCTAAGCAGGCAGTCAGTCAGGACTGCTTGCGGGCTGTCAATATGTGCACACGACTAAACAATCAACGGCCGTTTTGTCAGACCACCAACATATTGTAGCCCTACTTAAACTTTTGAGTTAACTATTCACGTATGAAGAACCATAGTATCCACCAATAGTCCACCGATCGATCACAGTTAACAATGATCTTGTTATATTGGCAAAGGTTTAGACAATCTAATTTTGTAAAATATTTAGTCCAAGACACATTACATTAATAAATACTGCAAAGACTGTTGTTGCATTAAATCCATATAAGATATCAGACGTAATTACATTACGACATTACATTCTGTCCGATAGGCTACTGTAGTTCGATGTTAGCCTATCTCTCAAAATAGCCACTGAATGCTGCAAGGTTTTGATTGACATCAATTGAACCAATAGGAGCAGTGTACAGCCTGCATTAGCCATTGACAGTCCATGTTGAAAGAGGAGCCCGTCTCCCTGCTGCAGACCAAGCCAGTTGAAACAGAATGTGTTGTTTAGTGCATCCAATGGGAAATCCGAACATGTGGAATTTTTCTTCTCCCGATAAACTATTAGTCGCAGGACAAATGCGCATATGTAAGATACAAATAAAAGAATAGTCTAATCCCAAAATTGAAACCTAAATACCGTACTACTAATATAGTATTCTGGGCCAGCCCTAAAGACAGATATGCACCATGTCTAATTACACGTTTACTTAAACTGATGCCCTTTTTTTGCACTTAATTTGTATTATATTTTGTACTTCAGGTGAAAATCTTTGAGGAGGATTTTAGGAAAGAAAGAAGTGACAGGGAGCGAATGAATGAGGAAAAAGAGGATTTGAGGCGGCAAGTAGAGAGAATGCAAGGTCAGATGACGAATTTAACCAACCAGGTAAGCCATGTGTTTCTGCTGCCCTCTAGCGGGCATTATTAACACAGCACACCAATTGATATATGTAGTCTTCATACACAAGGCTAGCTGAACGGCTGACGTGTGTGTGCCAGCTTCACCAGGCGCAGAATGAGTGTCAGAGAGAGCGGACAGAGAGGTGCAAGCTGGAGAGACTGCAGATGCAGCACCACAAACAGGTACAGCCTGCAGCCAACGCAGGTACCCTTGTATCACGGTATAGTAACGCCGAGCCGTCTGTTGGGCATAGGAGGTTACCTCCTTCAGTAGGGACAGGCTGGCGCTGAGCCTTTTTGAATGCGTCCCAGACAGCTGGAGTGAACCCGAGTGCAGCAGTGCCCCCTTGTAGCTCAAAGCTGTCACTTCCACGCTACTGGAAGCACAGTGGGGGTCAATGGGGCTAAATGCACCGGGATGAGGGCGTGCGCTCCCGCAGCGAGGAGAAGGGCGCGGCCTGCCGTGCGCTCTGATGGGGCCCACGTGTGTACTTGTGATCCCCATAGGGGCAGCAGCAGGAAAGGCGCACGTCAGATCCCTCGTCAGGCTCAGTGAACGGCCCGCTGAGCCCTACCTACTGTGGTCCCTTTATGCAGGTGGGCCCGCAGGGTCTGGAGGGCTGGCCTGTGCACTTGCCCTCCCGGGGGCCCAACACTGCAGGCCCTGCCGCAGCAGCAGCAGCCGCCGCAGCAGCCGCGGCTCCGCCCCCTGGACGGGACTTCCAGCCGGTCACCCCGGTAAGGACCTCCGCCTTCCTCTGTGTTAGCAGGAACGTGGCAGTTGTGTTTGCTTCAACGCTGCATCTACACCGACATCTGATAAGAGTGCCTGGCGTTCAGGATGAGGGCTATACACTAGAGATCTAGTTGAGACAAAAAGTGACCTTCACTAAGTACCTTTTTTGTTTTGTTGTTTTTTTTTTTTGGTGCTGATCAGGGATTTCCTTGGCAATCATCTTTTCCACAACCCAGAGGGGGAAGAGGAGCTGGAGAGGCCTCAAGACCACCACCAGAGAATGCAGGTATAGTTCAACCGGGAAGTTGTTGAACGCCTATAATCCACCACTGACATCTGATGCTTAAGGGCCTGTGTCCATCAAGCGCCTGTTTTTAAAACAAACAAATAAACAATGTAGTTCAGGGCTGCCAGCGTTTTTTTTTTTTTCCTACCCTCACCTATGGTCATGAAGGGTGGGTTATGACCGAAAGAACAGGATCACGGGTACAAGCGGCCGAAATGGGTTTCCTCAGGAGGGTGGCTGGCTTCTCCCTTAGAGAGAGGGTGAGAAGCTCAGCT
>JAOEGT010052953.1:0-19196 GCA_025447795.1 Speoplatyrhinus poulsoni | reverse complement strand
AACTGTTTTACATCTATTTTGGTATTGTCCTCATACAAAGGTGTTTTGGGGAGACCTTTGTAGATTTGTTATAGATTACATTTGTAAGGACTTTGTTTTGTTATGGAAAAATGTGTGGTTTCTCTGATATCCCAAGAAAAGAGGTAAAATGCTTTTTTATAGTGAATTTGATTTTGTTGTTAGCAAAATATTTCATACATAACTGTAAATTTATCAGTAAAAAAATCATACTTTGTAGTTTTTCTAAAAGATACAGAACAGTATATAAATATGATTTCTACCTCGACTAACAAAAAGGCTATCATAAAAATATTTGTACACTTTATAATATGTTCTTGTAATGAGCTGTACCCCAGGCTCTTGTCTCTGTTCTGTTTGTATACATTCATTTGTACACTGAATCCTTGTCTTGTTTGATGTTTAATAAAATAAAAAATAAAAAAGTTTCAGAATTAACCAGAGCTCTGCGGCCAGGAAGAGGCCTCCTCCCAGGGGAAGTCCAAGTGCATTGTGGGTCTGCAGCCACACAGTGTACCCATATAGCGCCCTACCACCCCACCACCACATGGTGGCAGCGTTGCGTCACGACCGTTACCTTGGTGTGGAACTCCACGGGCGGCGGTGCCTCCGGGCTCTGATTGGACAGGGAGGGGCTGGGCGGCGGGGGTGGCGGAGGAGCGGGGGGGCTCTGGGTGATGATGAGGGGCAGGGAGGCCAGCAGCGACGTGGAGCCCAGCAGCTGACCCTGGAGGAAGGTCAGCGTCATGCCCCCGCCTCTGCCGCCGCCGCCCAATTGGCCTGCGGGTGGCTTGGTGGGCGGGGCCTGCCCCAGCGTGGCCGGCCGGGCACTAAAGCTCACTGTCAGGCCGTACGGCTGCAGCTGCCAGCTCTGCTCCACCTGCAGGAGGCAGCACAGGAACACTGTGTCAATCATTAGCATGATGCTGTACTTGTGTTCCTCCACCAAGGTGGAGTGTGTGCTCACCAGGATTGGTGTGTGATGTGTGATACTGACACTAGGGGTGGGCGGTATATCGTTTAATCCGGTATATTGGTTTTAATTTCCTGTACGGTGTGAATTTTTCACATACCGCCATACCGTAACACAGCTGAAACAACAGCTTTAATGCGTATTGTTTGATGCTAGACCGCTTCGGAACGCTGTTAATGGTGCACTACTGAGTGGGGACCCATTAACCGAGCGTACCCTTTTTACAAACAAATGGTTAACTTAATAACACAGTTCATTATCTACAACTTACTCTATAACATGGCAAACAATGGCACACAACACTATGCAACAGCAATAATTGTACATAAACTGTCTGTACTGTCCGCCCTTTCGTTCGTAATATGGATCTACCGCTTGCTTTTCCCATCGTATCAGTGCCTTGAGAGAATGTCTTTAAAAGTACTAGCCTTGAATCTTACAACTGTATCGCAAACGTTATTGGTAACACATTTACTGTTGGTGAGGTGATAAGAGTATGTTGCTAACAGTGGCTAACACTAACAGCAGCTTGATAAACTTTGTCTTTTGGCTGCATTTCCCTTTGCATTATGCAAGTACATTATGACAGTATGAAATTAAAATGTTTTGATATTAAATCATGAAATTAAAATAAGCCTTAGCCACAAAGTAGAGCACTGCATTTGATCCCGAGCCCAACGGGCCCTGACTTATTTATGCCCCTAGGGCTGGACTTCGGGCCATTTTCACGTCTGAGTTCACACGCAGGCCGGGCTTCGGGCCTGTTTAGGGTTCCCCCTCCTTTATGTATCATATAGGCTATTGTCTTAATAGGCTGTTGTTCATGTCACTGAAAAGAGTAGTCTTACATGGCTTTATTTTAATCAAACTGATTCTGTCCTGCTCAACGCATTTCACCTATATGCTGCATTGTAAACATAAATGCAATCGATTGTTCACTATGAACGCTTTTGCACCGAAGGCATCCACACTGACCCTGGTTACAGTAACTAGGCATGACAAGTGAAAGGGGCGGGGCTTGGGATAGGTCAATTAGACTTCCAGCTGTGGGGGTCTCTCTCTGTAGATGTAACTTTGCCATGGCAACGCGCTGATGTCACCATCTCTCTCACACACACACACCTGCTGGCTGAGCAAGGTCATCCATATGGGCAGGGAGGTGTCGACCGTGTCGGGCACCTCCAGCAGCAGGTGTCGGGGGCTCAGGAAGGTGATCGGGGCAGGAGCTTTGGAGGAGGAGGAGGCAGCCGATGGGGCGGTCGCCAACCTCCTCTTCCTCCCTGAAGTCGAAGAAGACATCCTGCACACACACACACACACACATGCACACGGGCACAACTTGTGATGTCAGACAGATTCTCAAAGAAGGTTTGGCTCACTAAATGCACAAAAGATGTTAAATTGTTTTTCCATTTTGTTATGTAAAATGTTTTTGTTAAAATAAACTAGTCTTTAGATGCATGTATTTTATTTGGTTTATAACTTTATCTACATGACTGTACCTGCTGGGATATTGCTTTGATTCTCATCTGAACTTACTTCATATTGTATTTTTACTGTATTAAGTCTACCACAAGTTAGCCCATGTTGTCTTGGTATACCGATGTAGCCCATTCCCACATTACACTGTATAGGCTATCGAACACTACCGATACCTACCTTTGAGGTGACTGTTGGTAATAAAATGTTTAAAATAAAATGAAAACCTAGCCTATATAGTCAAACTAAGGCCCTGAAAAAAACATCTAACAATTATCCTTTCTGTTTTCGGGCGTGAACAACGTACAACTATGTTATGCGCGTCCACGTGGATTAAAGCATGTTCTGCCTTTGCGTTCAGCGAGGGGAGCCAACTAAAGTTTAATCCTTAAATATCCCACGAAGAGATGGTAATAATAATTTATGAAAAACAAGCCTGCTACTCCTTCAACGAGAATACATATTTCACGACTAGAGTAGCCTATTTTTGTCCTATAGCATTATAGTACCGCAGTGACTGTTGACTCATTCAGATATATTGTATGAAGTGTTCTATCCTACTTGGTTAATTCATCTGATTAGCATATTGCATTTTATTATGCTTTACAAACTCACGTTAGTCAGCAGGTTTGAAGTCCGACATGCAACTGCAGATTGTCGTTCTATAAAAAAAAAAGAAAATAAACTCCACAATAAACGGTCAAACAATAAAAGTCATTATTTGTGCCTTTTACTCTAACGTGTAGGTAGCTTACTACACTGAACTAGCCGTCATGACAAATGATTTGCTACAATGACTTGTCTAGTAGTCAATGCTGTCAAATAAACGACGATACGTTATATTGGCTAAAAAGCCAAAACGTTTAATTCATTCATAGCGTTATTATACAATAATACGTTCAATGATATAGCACACAGCAGTCTATAGGATTTATAATAATACCTAATAATAATAATAATAATAATAATAATAATAATAATAATATACTATAATAAAACGACGATGCGTTATATTGGCTAAAAAGCCAAAACGTTTAATAAATTCATAGCGTTATTATACAATAATACGTTCAATTATCTTTCTGAAAGACAATTTGGTTGAATGTGCACTGATTGATGGTATATAAGGCAAGTCAAATTAGTTGTTAATAGAAAAGATGTATGTATATTTACTGGCATCACCAGTGAATTATGTATTTTCACAGCAGTATATAGGATTTATAATAAGACTTCTTATTTGAACTATTAAACAAACTGCATGCCACAATCAATGTCAATCAACTTTCACTGAAAAACACACAAAATTATTCAGCGGTTATCCAATCAGCATTTATCCAATCAGCAGTCAGCAAGCGTCACTGTCACATTTGGTCCAATCTCTGCAGGGCGTCGAGAGGTGAAAGGTCATTTTCCCCCCGTCACACGCAACACGATCGTGCGCTCTCAGAAGCGGTCGGCGGTGACGACCTTCACCTCGGCCGGCAGCACCCTGAGCGGGCTCTGCTTGCAGCCCACCCAGAAGTAGGGGTACACCGGCGCCCCCCGCAGCGCTTTCTTGAAGGTGTAGAGGAGGCTGTCGTCGCGGGCATCACGGAACGCCACTGTGCCCGCCTCGCAGTCCAGCAGCACACGCACGCGGTCGGGCTGCGCCCGCGGGCTGAGGCGCGTCAGCGGCGAGGTGCCGGCGAAGTGCATGCGGTGGTAGAAGTAGACGCACAGGTAGCCGTGCTTCTGCACCGACGCCAACTTCTCCTTCCGCCACGCCCACGCCTCGGCCACGCCCACCACCCAGGCCGTGTTGTCGCCAACGTCCACCACCCAGGTGTGTCGCCCCGACGACAGCGGCCGGTGGCCTAGCACCGCCGCGTCTGGGTCGAACCGCTCGGGGTTGTCCGGGGGCTTCCGCCGCTCCTCCTCCTCCTCCTCCTCCTCGTCATGGTCACGGACGCTGGCTAGGTCGTCGGACAGACGCAGCCAGGGGGCGGCGCTGTTGGGGTCCATGGTGACCGGAGCTGAGGGGGTGAGATGAGGGAAACTTGTCAATGGGGAGGTCCAGGATTTCACCAGACTATTGTCCATTATTCCTCTCTGGGGTCGTTAATGGGTATAGTGAGTATATCACATTAATTCCCCAGTAACTCCGATCAAGCTGAGGCCACAACTGTGTTTCTGCAGCAAACTGTTTTGGGGTAAACTAACCACGCCCACTTAAGAAACCGGAAGCGTTTGAATTTAGCTATCATTGAAATGCATCACAATGCACCATCTTTCTGTAGATCTTTGGTTTAGTTGCTAGCTGGTCTCGCATGACCAACGCCTGTTCAGAAACTAGTTTAGCTGCTAGTTCATCTTGCATAACCAACACCCGCTCAAAGCTGGGGCTGGAGTCAGGCCCAGAACCTCGTAGCGATGTGCACTCACTGTAGGTGACGATGCCGCGCATCTTCTCCCACACAGCGTAGTCCAGCGAGCCCAGGTGCTGGGCCACGTCGATCAGAGCCCCGGGGGGGATGGAAGGACACTCCGCCGGGCTCCGGGCCCTGGACAAGACATGGAGGCTTTTCACACTGCACACACTTAGCTTGGGGATAAGAGCTTCTCTCTCTCACACACACGTATTTTTAACCCAGGGTTAGCCCATGCCCAGGACTATACGATTCCCACTGCATTTCTACTAGCCATGGATTAAACCTGACAAAAACACTATTGTTTACTTTAGCTCAGTTTCACGCTGGCATCTTTAACCCCCGGGTTTAGACATTTTTCCAGGAGCTAACCCCGGCTTACTCTGGGCCAACTCCAGCTAGCCCTGGCCTAAATTTGGGATTAGCCCACTTTGTTGTGTTCTAGGATCCTGCCTGTGTGAACGCTTTATTTTCAGCTTTTCTTAGTGGCTGACGACATTGTAAAAATGCTGTTAGCTACGTGCAGTGTGAGAACCCTAATGGAGCCCCTCTGCTGGAGCCACGTTACAGGTTATACTGTGCAGGTGGATCACGCATGCAGGAGGCGTTTTATGGTGCCAGGTAGATTGTGATCAGATGTTGGTCCATGACGACAAACCTAAGATGAATTGTTGAAACATCAAACAATGGCAATGCTATTAGCCACCATTATACTATGGTGAGGTGAGGTCAACAACAGGAACCAAAAAAAAGCTGCACTTTGGACATTGGTCTATTTACTGAATTGGCTTTCCTGTTAGCCCCTTGGTTTACTTAAGTGTATGTATTTAGTTAAAGGTCACTACAACATTGTTAAACTGTTTGTACCATCTAAAACCGAGGCAGACAGATTGAGGACGTGCTGTAGTACATCTGTTTGGTAGGGCGACCAGAGCCATGAAGAAGAAAGATACGCAGCAACATGGTTCATGGAGACGCAAAACAGTTCCAGGAAGTGCCTGGTGGGCAATTTGAATTGAGAAATACAGATACGTAACTGCAATGTCTGGTATTAGTAGTCAATGCATGCATCTATTTACATTTACAAAATAATGTATAAAGGTACTTTTAGTATTTGCAGCTAACTTGCTGGAACTGTCTAAGACGCATTGCTGTGAAAAAAACGGTCCATTGAGTGAACGGAGCTCTCTTCTACGTGGCTCCGGGTGCGCACAAGGAGCTGCTTGCCTTACTTGGGAGACTAAATAGAGAGTATAGCGCCACCCACTGTGCACACACTGGCATCACATGGAGCAGGAAGGGTGCTTTACCTCTCCAGTGTCTCCTTGCAGCTCTGAAAAGTAAAAACAAGATGGCGTCCACATGTTAAAGCTCAGCTGCATTCTGAGAAAAAGAGAGGGAGAGGAGAGGAAATAAGGAGAGATGAGAGGAGAGAGGAGAGAAGAGGAGAAGAGAGGGGAGGAGGAGAAGGAGAAGGCGTCTACGTACGTGAAGGAGTGAGATGTTGTCGAGGGCCAGCTCCTCCTCCAGCTCCCTGATGGAGGAGGTCAGGCTGGTGACGTGAGCCTCCAGCTCCTCCGTCACGCTCCTCAGCTTATCGGCCTTCTCCTCCTCCTCTCTCCTCAGAGACGCCAGCCTGTCCTCCTCCTCTTCTTGGAGGAACTGGTGAAGCCTTCGGAACTCCTCTTTGGTCCGCCGCTCCACGAAACGGGCCTGGACCTGGAGACAGACCCCCGTCAGTTAAATGACCTGAAGACAATTGCAGTTTTTGTAACCATTAGAGATCCAATCTGCATGCTCTCTCGTAATAAAGTGACACCTCCCTCGTCTCTCTATGCCTGTAATTAAATCTGTTCACAGCCTATGACATCATCAGTCAAGGCCTGTAGTTACAACACATTATGAGTCTGTTCACAGCCTATGACATCATCAGTCAAGGCCTGTAGTTACAACATGTTATGAGTCTGTTCACAGCCTATGACATCATCAGTCAAGGCCTGTAGTTACAACACGTTATGAGTCTGTTCACAGCCTATGACATCATCAGTCAAGGCCTGTAATTACAACATGTTATGAGTCTGAACATCAGTTCACGTCACCTGAATGTATGCTGCAGTGTCTATGAAGGCGGTCCTCATTTTGTCAAACTTCTCCTTCTTCTCCTGCAAGGAGGTAAGAGCAGCTCTGATCTTCTCCTGCTCACACAGCCCAGGGGAACAAGCTGGCGTGAGTGTGTTGCTATTGGCAACGGGGACTAGAACAAAGAACTAATCACTACTTTTACCGTCATTAGCCTAAAGTCTATCAAATCTGTAAAATGTGATTAAGCCCTGTAAATTGTAATGCCTTTAAAATATGTAAATGTCCATATAATGTGTCAGGTCCTGTAAGGTCCATATAATGGGTCAGGTCCTGTAAGGTCCATATGGGTCAGGTCCTGTAAGGTCCATATAATGGGTCAGGTCCTGTAAGGCCCATATAATGTGTCACGTCCTGTAAGGTCCATATAATGGGTCGTCCTGTAAGGTCAATATAATGGGTCAGGTCCTGTAAGGTCCATATAATGTGTCACGTCCTGTAAGGTCCATATGTGTCAAGTCCTGTAAGGTCCATATAATGTGTCAGGTCCTGTAAGGTCCATATGTGTCAGGTCCTGTAAGGTCCATATAAAGTGTCACGTCCTGTAAGGTCAATATGTGTCATGTCCTGTAAGATCCATATGTGTCAGGTCCTGTAAGGTCCATATAATGTGTCAGGTCCTGTAAGGTCCATATGGGTCAGGTCCTGCAAGGCCCACAGGCGCTCCACCTTGGCGTCCAGTAGCGCCTCCTCCACGGGGCAGCATTCGTGCTGCCGGTGAGCCCTGGAGGTGTGGCACACCACGCAGATAAGCTCCGCGTCCTGCAGGCAGAACAGCTTGAGCGGCTCCCCGTGGCGGGCGCACATCTCCCCGGGGTCGGCGTACAGCTCCTCCTCCGGCCGGCCGCCGCCCCCTCCGCCGCTCGCCACGCCGTGCACGTAGGACTCGCACAGGTTCTTCAGGTTGAGGCTGGGCACGGGGTCGTCCGTTGACTTTTTGCGACACAGGGGGCAGTCCCGGGCGTGGCCGCGGGGCGACCAGTACTGCTGGAGGCACTTATTGCAGAAGCTGTGGCTACATTTGAGGACCACGGGGTCAGTGAAGATGTCGCAGCATATGGGACAGGACAGGTCCACTTCCTGGAGAGAGAGACTGGCTGCCATCCTGTCTGTCTGTCTGTCTGTCTGTCTGTCTGTCTGTCACACTGTCAAACACTCAGTGTTATTTTCCCCTGAAATGAAAGCAGGCCAAAGCCTAATGTCAGTTATTCATCGTACAACATCACGCACGTCCCGTCTACGCGTATATTACCGATTTTAAAGAAAGTATAGCTATTGATAATGCGCACCCCCCCAACCACCACCACTACACGGACTTAAATGTGCTATTGGTTTTCATTGCCACTTCTATTCGAAAGACGACAGCCATGAAGTGAAACTTACCCCTCCACAGCCACGACTCTAGGAACTCGTCAACACTGCTCTCAGTAGTTCCTATTCCCTTCGCCTACGTCATCACGACGTGCGGCCGCGTCAAGGGATCGCTTCAAGCACAAAATAGATAGTTTTCTGTTCAACCAGGTCAATGAGGCAAAACGTCTGTCCATATGCAATGAACGTTTTATTGGTGTAACTAGTTTACCTTTTTATGACATTGAAAGTGTTGTTTTTTTTTTTTTACTATGATAAACGCTCTATAAATGTAGTCATATTATTAATAATTGAGTAGGTCTACTTATAATGGACGAGGTCTACTAATCTATTTACGTAGGGTTATTTTGTGATTATTTATATTTTCACGTCCCACTTTTATGGCACGTGAATTTGCATTCTTGTATGAGAATGAAAATGATGAGCTGATATTCAGGATATTGCCACTAGATGTCAGTATTAACTCAGTTAAAACAACGACGCCTTTCACGTTGCAAATCCTGTTGAAACACACCCAAGAGGATTCTAACATGCATGCCTATTAGCTTTCAGCTGAAGGCATCTGCAACGTATTAGAGAAGCAAGCAAGCTCTGTTTGCTTTTTTAATAGTGGTTCTATAACTTTTTGGCTCATGTTCGGGTGTTTCACAAGCCCAGGGACCCCCCTTTATCGGACTACATACAATATTTTGTCAATAAAAAAATAAAATCTAATGTCTATTTAATTTTATCATATAAAATGAGCACTGGACGTCAAGGGTTGCTTCAAACTGCACAATAAGGCCTACGTAATATATGAACATATTAAACCTTTTGTAATTTACATTTAATGGGTCAAAATTAATGTTATGTTGAAATTATAAGTAAGCGTAGTAGACCAAATGTATTCCTAAATATGTTCACAAAAGTACCACTAAAGGTATGCGAACCCCCATTTGAAAAGCACTGCTCTATAACGTGGCTGCGATCCAACAGGGTCAAACCTGTGATTCAAAATCATTGGAAACATATGTGACAACACGAGTCAATAGTATTTTGCTATGGTCACAATGGACATAACTGCGTAAATAGGCTTCGATTATGAGGATAATAGGCGAACTTGCTGATGAGGGGACACAAATATGAACCGCACGCACACAAAACAGCATTAATGCCGCCTATAATGACGTTTGAATTGAGTTGGGATCATCACGCATTTTGCAGCACCAACACATAGAAACAGACATGGGTATTTCACTGATGTTAATTCACATCTCCATTTTTGCGCATTGTGTGACCCGCGGCGCAGCCATAGCGCATGCAATAATGGTAAATGTCCCATTGAATAGCGGCCTCTATTTGAACAGAGGATATATTGGAGAGATTCGGGAGGTATAGCAGGCCATTCCATGTGGAGAAGATGTTTAAAAACGAATCCCAGAGTTGAGTCATAGGCAATAGGCTATGCAATGATAAAATGAGCGTTTCCGTGGCTATGCACGCCTCATACGATAGGCTAGATATTTCATATTTTCAGGGCAAAATAGTTATGACTCATAGACAAATTGATTCCATGCTCTTCACGTATAGGCTAGAGTTTGCAGGAGGCAGGTCGTATATGGTAATCTTTAGAGAGGGACGCTTTCACCTTGACAAGGCAGCTATTTCACACATTGTGAGACCTCCATATAAATTAGATTAAATGCACAATTTCACCACGGGTTCTCTCACTAAAGACTAGTCAATTTTATCTATAAATCTAGGCCTATATCGACTTTTCTTCGCTCCGTTTGACAAACGCGGACTAACTACATCTCTCGTGGACGTATATCGCCAGGCCAAAATGCAAAACAAGTGAGCTGTTAACGCTACTAAAAGGATAACGAAGGCAACACAAACAGTCAATGTTTGTTGGTTGTGTTGTCTGGATTACTGGCGTTTCCCGATTATGACGGTGATGTTTTATTGTGCAAGGCAAAACCTACGGTTTCATGTCTACAAAACATGATTTTGCTCGTGAGTCAAAGTGCAGAAAATAAACAAGCTTGGAGTTATCCTAAAATCAGTCTGAAATGACCAAACATTTATATAGACATAGCCTATTCATTTTTAATAGTATGGGAATTCCTTCAGCAAAGATGTAGGCAGGGCCTATGCCTGTGTAATGTTGCAGTCGTGTCATCCTTTCATGCAGAACTCTTTCATAACTCCAACCCACACAGCATGTCCGTCCGCAGAGCTTTATTAAATCTTCCTCGCTCAGCGCTGGCGGCACCACACAGGCTGTGCCGGGGCACACCGCATCGATCTGGGCTCCTCATGCGGAGGTGCGGGCAGAGGTTCTCCCACCTCACTGACGGAGTGATTACCCGCGGCGCTGTCTGACACGACCGACCTGAACGGAATGTGGTGTCAGCGAGCGACGATTACGGTGGACCGTTATTAGCAGTTGGAAGGTTTGGCCAAAGTTTGAAAAACTACTTTGCAGCAGGGCTGAGAAAAAGCTCCATGTTAGTTTTGGGCAGTATTGCAAAGAACGAGGATTAATATTTATAGAGAAGATGCCAAACTAAATAAATAAAAATAAAAGCAAAAAGCTACACTCCACAAATCATAGTGGCTCCAAGACTCAAACTTGCCTCCCGTGCTCAGTGTTTGCTTTAAAAAAAAAAGATAGGACATTCGACATGTTGCAATTCACCTTATATATAAAGTGCCCTTTTAAAATAAGTTAAGTTGCAATTAGCTACAATTAATTTATAGTTACAATTAATTTATAAAACCCTTTTATCCAAAGCAACCTTTGACATTCTGCCACTAGATGTCGCACTAAGCGCACCAGCGTCTCAGACCAAAGCAAATGCTTTGTGTGCCCAACACACACACACATGCACTAGCAAACACATGCAGCTGGACCCGGCTGATGTAAACAAAGCACAAGATCCCAGCCTTGGGAATGTGTTTCTAAAGTGTGAGGTGGAGCTTCTAAGGAAGCATCCTATGGAACTGAAGGGAGAGGTGGTTTTGATTTGATTGCAAGTTCAAGGAGCAGGAAATCTTGCTCAAGGATGCTTGTTAGACAAACCCCAGGACTAGAACCTATATACGAGCTAAAGTCTAGGAGTCAAATAACCAGACCTCCATCCCTAAAAAGGCAGAACTTTATAGATAACATAGTAATTTGGCAAATAGCACCTTTTTTCAGAGTTCCTGAGGCAGAATGTCGAGCAAAAGAGATGTCACTACGCAAA
The DNA here is from genome assembly GCA_025447795.1 of Speoplatyrhinus poulsoni. Taxonomy (NCBI): domain Eukaryota; kingdom Metazoa; phylum Chordata; class Actinopteri; order Percopsiformes; family Amblyopsidae; genus Speoplatyrhinus; species Speoplatyrhinus poulsoni. Next base: position 7,581 of record JAOEGT010052953.1, on the reverse strand, counting down.
TTAGCCAGGGTTCCCCTGGGCATGAGAAGAACACTCAACCAAAGCTGGGGCTCAACTGTGAAAACAACAATAATGAATGTGCTCTTATTCACAATTAAAATGGTCCTAATGGAGAGGATGGTCTGGCCTGTGTGTTGGACTCCCAGAAGGTTGTGGGTTTGAACCCCGGAGCTGACCTTCCTGTAAGCATCCCTGAGCAAGATGCCAACCCCCTACAGTACCTGCTCCATGTGGTAACTGCACTCATTGTGAGTCGCTTTGGATTCAAATGTCTGCAAAGTTATCTAATTATTGCAATTTAAAAAACAATATCGGCGTTACTGGTTTGCTGTGGCTGGCCCGAAGGTTAGAAAAAGCACCATATAAATGCAGTCCATTTACCAATAATGAATTCCCAGTTAAAACTGTCATTTTATTATAGCAACACTGGGAGCCACTTAAGTGAGACTAGCATCACCTTGTCACCTGGATGGATGACGTTGGTCGTAGGGCATCAGATGTGGTATGAAGAACTCAGCTTTTTAAAGGTGGAGTCAGGGAATCTGCAGAGTGTCGGTTGATATTTGAACTCCATCAAAACAAAAACACCTCTCCTTTCAATGCCATAGAGTGCTCCCTCAGAAGGTCCAGTACAGTCCCAGGGCAGGTGTAGCAACACCAGATTATGTTTCAGTGGAGACAGCTAGCGGACCGTGATGAGATATTATCTGAATTGGACAGAAAGTGTATTGTCTTAAAATCACTGACTAAAAATCGGGATTGTCTCTAAACCTTGTATAGCCTTGCTGCGCTATAGCAGGCGAGCTCACAGTCCTATGTTCTGGGACAATCGCCAGGCCTGTAAGGTCCTGTAAGGTCCTTTAAGGGCCTGTAAGATCCTGTAAAGTCCTGTAAGGTCCTATAAGATCATGTAAGGTCCAATAAGATCTGGGTAAATATCACAATGGTAGATTTGTTTTAGCACCCCATATGACAAGAATGTGAATGAGAGTATATAAATTAGTTTGTGCATCCTTTGTGTACACAAAATAATATAATGTGCTCAAACCGTTAAACATTACGTGTGTTGCAATGGGTTAATGTCACCAGCATCCTATTAATGTTAACATATTTTTTTACTTATTGCATTAGTTTGTGCACCATCTGGGCACATTTGTGCAAACAAAACAAACATTTTGTGCATCATTATTTGAAGTTATATTCATGCGTATTTTATGAAACAGATTAAGTCAACGTTCTCCTGTTTGTCTAGTGCTGAATGGGCCAAATAATTGCTCATGACGTAACATCCGGCTCAGCTCTCTTCTCGTCACAACGGTAAAAAGCGATTGTAATACCGCTCCCGCTGCCCCCGATTCTCCGGCAAATCTCCCGCTCCATAGTCCCCTCACTCGCAAACAAGCGCTCCATCGGTTTCCTGCTGAGAACCATGGCCTCAGATTTAGACGTAGATGTAACATTAACATTTTAACTTTTTGTTTCTCTAAAAAGGTTTGCGCACATATTTTTATTTTGCGAGCACAAATTATGCACAAACAAATAAAATAAAAGGTCCCTAGGGGTGTAGAAAGAAACACTTGTTCAATTACCGTACATAGTCACTCCCTGGACTGATTGTTCTGTGACAATGCAATGCTAACTAGAAGTTGCAAACATTGCAACCCTCAACAAACCCTGCTAGTTATACAATAATATAAACCTGAAGGTGATTCATGTGATATTAGAAACATTAATATAGCGGTTCAAGTTTTAAAGATATAGTGGAGGAATGGTTAATCTCCAATATGGTTATCCCTGCTGTTGCATAAACATTACATAGTCAATATAGTAGACTATGTAATGACTGTATTTTAATTAATACAGTCGTAATAATCACCCTGGTGGTGTAAATGGACCAAACAGTACAAGTGCTTATTTCTCTTCAGAGCTTAACAAACTTCTGCACGTGTATCTGTGTGTGTTTGTGTGTGAGAGAGAGCGGTCCATGGAGCATTTATTCTGGTGTTACGATACTGGTGCTCTAGCATGACATCTAGTGACCGAAAGTCATATAAATTTACTTTAACTTAAAAGTGTAATGAATGGTATCTCATTATGCAGTCACTTCATATGATCATATGCCTAAAACTAACTAACTAACTGACTGACTGACTGACTGACTGACTGACACTGAGGTCACACATTATTTAGTGCTAGTTTTCATGGCTGGCTAAAGCTGGAGGCCACATTAGGCGGATCAGTTACAGGACAGTTGTACAAGTAGGCTATACACCTTCCAGTAATGTCGACGCACGCTCACCTTGCAGGTGGCGAGGAAGCAATAACAGATCGAGGGAGCGTGCTGGAGACGCTAATAGGCAATCAGAGGCACATACACAAATAATTATGATAATGATTTGGATTTCCTACTTCATTAACCTCAATTTTGAGCTGGTTGATCACAACACAAGCTCTGCATGATGTCTCCGTAGCAACCATGGGGCTAGTAGAGACAAACGAATAGACGTGTGTGTTTACATGCGTCTGTATGGGCCTATATGATTACCGTGTGCTTTTTCCTGTGGTGTGCCTCAGAAGAAACTGCAATTAATCCGCTTTTATTACTGTATCTTTCAAAAGGTTCACATGCCCTCGTGATCAGTGTCTTAAACACGCCTCTAAAATATGCGTCACTTAGAAACTGAACAACATGAGCAAAAAAAACATTCCAAAATCACCCACGGAGTTCCTCTGCACCGAGAGAAATCGTACCTGCCGTTTTTATTGCGAAACGCCAGGTGGGGGTAGAGTTCAACACGCGGACCTTAATGAGATTCTCCTGCATTCAGTGAAGTATGACTTTCCATCTCTCACGCCGTCGGTACCGGGATGGATGGAGATCCTGCAGGTGGAACACTAGCTGCCGGCCTACAACGAACGCTGCGAGCCTCCCAGTCATTTGATTGTGGATACTTAACGGTAAACGACTGATGTGAAATAGCGCTTGGGTGGACTGAGGGCTTGTCGATCAAATTTAACCATTCCGCACCACACTGTGTATAATTGCAATGTGGGTCTATTTACTCTGCAGTCTTGGGCTGTTGTTGCTTAAAATGTGTTGCTTTAGCCAGCCTGTAACAGTGCCAGTAAAAACACCAGTTGTGAGAGGTTGCTGGGGAAGCGGGAGAGATGTGTTTGGGGAAGACAGAGAGGAGCGGGGAAGGGGGTAAACGTCTCAGCTCACATCCATACCTTTAGGCTCCCCACACACAGATGAAGCCTAGCACCCAGACAAACTAAGAACATTTCCACTTCTTTTGGTCTTTTGGATTAGGCTTTTTCTGCGCTCCAGACAACTTGGAAGTCGAGGATTTCAGACCTACTAGATAAATTACAATAGTATGCCACTCAAAGTCGGAGTTCCTGCTCGCCGAGTTCCCAATTTGACGTCAAACAACAATGGCGGCACCATGGAGGCACATTATAGACAATACCATCATCTACACGGCAATGTCAGAATATTTGCCTGTATTTAATAAAAATAATACATGCTAACATATAGTAAAACCTGTTATAAATGTAAGACGATGTCAAAATAGCCAATGTGGACAATGCTATTTTGTAGTTTTTACTTTTAGCATCGTTCACCTGGACCGCTTTGAGGTCGAAGATCTGAAATTTCCACTGGTAAATAACCCAACTGGAACGCAACATTAATCCAAGTCTGTGTTAATTCTGGAACTCCTCCTGTAGCCTATATCCCCAAAATGGGTATCCCTGCTGTTGCTTTAAAAATTTGTAGTAAGATATGTAATGACAATATGATAAATACAGCAGTCATCTCTAAACCCTGCCAATGTTAATGGACCAAAACAGGGTAAGTGCTTCTCAGAGCTAAAGACCATAACAAACTTCTCAATTCGGATATTTTATCCAGACGCTGCATCATATTGAGCAGGAGTGACGAGCGGCATGTTTGTAATAATTTTCCTGCTTTTCCCGATGTATTATGTGTGCGTAATGAGCCTTGATGGACAAATAGCTCTTGGTAATTATGATGGGAATTGGGAGCCCTTTGTGTTTGGAAAATGGTTTCAGATGGCTGTTTGAAGGGCATAAACTTCCTCAAAACACTGAGGAAACTCTCTGGGTTCCACAGAGGACGAAGCGTGAATACGCCCCGTAACATGATTCACACGGAGGCCACGCAGAAACGAGGCCAGCAGGTTCACAAGGAACACGGCAGACGGCAAACCGGATATTATGTTAGCGGACGAGAGCAGGACGGCAAAATCAGATGTGCAAAAAAATAGAGGCAACAGCAAATGTAATGCCGTTGACAGTTTAAATATTTCAACATTTTGCCGTCCTCCGTGATGGCATTTACAACCGGATGTTCGTAGCTCCCTGACACGGAAAAAACAGACGAGAAGGTAATACTTTGGTGACCAAAAGTCTCGTTCTTCTAACGCAGTAATGAAGGATTACTTTGATTAGTCATTGTAATATTATTACAGTTTTAGAAATAGTAACAAATTACACTACTAGATACTGAAAAATGTAATATTATAGTAATTAGTTACTGCCCAACATTGTTGCCAAGGCTGGTTATGGTGCGGTTTGCACCAATTTGTGTTCCAATTTACAGAGCTGGGGCTGTGTAGAAACACCAGATTTTTTTTTAACACACACGCAGATTGTGCAGCTAGTGGACCGTGAGGACACTGAATTTGAAAAAAGGTGCATTAGTTACAGTCGCTGAGAGATTCGAGAGATTAAAATCGTTACGACTTGAATCCGAGTGAACAACTGTACTGACCAATCGGTGTTGTACTGATAGGTAGGGGGCGTGGTTTAGGTGTGACGATAGCGAAAGCAACTTGAAAACTACGACATAGACACATGGTTCATCTAATCAACTGCAAAGTATTTTTTTGAAATTTCAAAAGTTTCGATGAACCCGCAGATGGACTTGTCTTATAACTATCCACGTGGTGTGTCAGTTTACGTCTCCGTAGCAACAATGGGCGGAGATTAACATTTAAATTCGATGACGCGCGAGTAGTGCTGTTAATATAAAAAAATGTTAATATTAACAATTAGCATGTCTCATCACAGTGTAATATATTTAGTTTACAGCAAAAAAAAAAAAAAGAAATGTGGGTGTAGGTACTCAAAATCTTTATTTTATTATACAATTATTACGGTTGGGCATCTTGATCACGGAGGCCAGTTACAGGTACGCTGGGCAGGTTTGGGATTGAACACAAACTTTCAACAGGCAGTCAACTACTTGGCTTTCTGTTTATTACATTTTGTTGATCGTAAAGCGGTAGAGACAGATCAAGGAACTTCTAGAACGTCACCATCGGTGAGGAACAGACAGACTCCTCTCGCGTTTTATCAGAAATGCTTCTAAAGCAGAGCGCAATGTCATTATATATATATATATATATATATAAATAAAAAAAAATTGATGTTCCCTATGTTGTGTATATACAGCCAAGCAGCCTATCACAAGCTACTAATGAGCAAAGCACTCGGCCTGACAGAAGCACTTTCTAGACACCACTGCTCTCTGGAGACCATTCACGATGTTACTATAGGCGTTCTCCGTCCCTCGCTGGGTTGCCGGTGACAACAGCTCAGTATTGATTGTAGATACCAGAGACCTGGATGTTTTGCAGGCATCAGTCTAATTTGAACAGAAACGTGAGGAAGGTCCTCCAAGCCAAACTGACTTGTCTGGCTACAACGTTGGCGATTAAATGAGGTAAACACATACTGTAGAGCAAGTTTAATATGCTTATTTATCCTTCATAATGTTCACAGCAATTGGTAAATATTGTACTTTTAAATGAGACTATCTACTACACTAACCTAGAATATGACAGTCAATTGTAAACCTTGTACAAATATTTTTGAAAACAACAAATGTGGGATATTAAAACTGCACTTTATCACCTGCCTCATATACGCATACAAACAACAGACGTCTGTTATTGAGCAGGTAGGGATTAGATATACAGTATGTTGAGATGCGTGTCGCAATTAAGACAACCAAATTAGCTCAATCACCGGGCGGTCAAATGGATCATATTTTTTCAGACTTAATTAGATAAATAAATAAGTGTATACAGTTTATAGATTTTTTTTTTTATTTATTTAGATTTTACAGACTTTTTGTCACAATGAAGTCAGCGAGAGCTTGTTTCTCTAATGCAGTGTGGTAGTATAGAAAGCAACTCAAATCAAAGGGCCATTCCAGAGCATAATAGCAGAGGCAGTTTGGACATGCAGAGTCAGAGTCAACATTCAAATGACCCACCACCCAGTTTCAGCACCCCCCCCCCCCATTTCATCTAGTACAAAACAAACACCAAGCTAACTTCCTAAAGAACTCCCGTCATCATATTGCGTCTCTCGTTGTTTAACACATTACTCTACATGGCAACATTCAGGCCAGCGGGGAAGGTTGGGGTGGGGGCAGTTAAAGAACACACGTCATCCTTTTGTGTTGCCAAAGCAACACTGGCCTGGTCTTGCATCTGATAAGTCACCGGTTAACGAAGTGCGAAATATAAAGCTGAAGCCAATGGCCTGCCGCCCTCCTACCTTAAGACGCAGTTACGCACGCACACAGAAGGCTCGGAGAGTGGTCACATGATGAGTGGAGCTAAACGTTACAAGCCTTCCCTCTGATCCATCTAGAACCATACGGTGTGATGGGGAGGTGGCCGCACGACACTCTCCGTGTTCAAACTAGTGGGAAACCACACGCTACTGAACTAGTCACCGTCTGTGGTGTTGCTCGGCAGCTTTGGGAGGGAGATTACAGAGAGAGTGAGTGCTGCGCTTTGCGTTTGTGGATCTCAAGTGTCGAAATGCTTGTTGTTCTAGATCAGTGTTAAATGTCCACGCGTGTGTGTGTGTGTGTGGGGGGGGGGTGCTTGGTCTCTAGAGGAGATGAATGGTCCACCTGATGAATGGCTACCGAAAGAGGACAAAAGTAAGAGGAAACTCAAAGTAAAAAACAAGTGGAGGAGGGGAAGGGGGAGGAATAAAACCCAAACCAGAACCTCGTCCCTGACAGACAGACAGAAGCAGCGCTGAGACGGTCCACCTCCCTCCTCCCCCCTCCCTACTCCCCCCCTCTCCCCTCCCTCCCAGGCCTGCTGCGTCTGTCCATCCGTTTGTTCGTTCGTTTTGCACGCCTGCACCCCCGGGGCTGCCCTGCGGGGAGCGCTCTCACTTCAGCAGGGCCTTGATGGCGTCACTCTCGGCCGCCTCGAAGGCACTCAGTCCATCCGGTCCTTTCCGCTCTTTATCGGCCCCCTGTGGACGAGAGGCAACATTGCAGTTTGAAAATAAGTAAATTAATTAATTAATTAAAAAGGTGCACTTTTGGAAAGGTTGACCCTCTATGCTTAGAAATGCATGTGACTGTAGAGGAGGGGTAGAGAGCAGTGTGAGTCTGAGAGGTGTAGGGGAGGGGTAGAGAACAGTGTGAGCCTATGAGGGGTGTAGGGGGGGTAGAGAACAGTGAGCCTATGAGAGGTGTAGGGGAGGATTATAGAACAGTGTGAGTCTATGAGAGGTGCA
>JAOEGT010052934.1:0-19198 GCA_025447795.1 Speoplatyrhinus poulsoni | reverse complement strand
TAGGGCTGTCAAATTATTAAAAAATATCTAATTAATAATTATCTAGTTAATTACGCGCTTAGTGATTAATAACTTGCATATTTTTACATGTTCAAAACTTAATCTGTTATATTTTTATGACAAGTTATGACCGCTTTATGCAAATGTTTGTATTTATTTTGAAAGTAAATACAAATCTTGTTATAAAAATATAACACTTAATAAAGCGTGCGATTCATTGCGATTACATTTTTATTGCGCCTGACAGTCCTTAATATTCTAAATATAATATTGTAAATATAATTCTAGAATGCAATGGGGATTTGAATATGGTTTTGTTAAATCATGTTTTGTTTGAGGGGATTAGCCTAGGTCTAATATAATAGACCTATAGACCAGATTAAATAACATATTTCTTCTGATGTTTATCTTTACGCAGAGAACTAACTGAGCGTCTGGCTGAGAAATGGTCCATGCTCCGTGGGTGCAGTGCATCCGAATGTGTGAGAATATACCTCACTGTGGCTCGGAAATGGCCTCTGTTTGGGGCCAAACTCTTCAATGCTAAGGTATCACTCATGATGAATTCTACAGTATATGGAGTTATCTGCAGCTTGTTTCAATTTAGTTTCATCCTCTTCCATCCATTAGCACTGTGTTACATAAGCAACTCTGTGCTGAAAGTCTGATACATATACCCATGTAAGCTTGACAACACTATCACTAGTGAGGTAGTAGATTTTCATTGGGTGTTAGCATTGTCACTCACAAGTATGTATACATAATTCCGACACAACGCTGTGCAGTGCTTAATAATTTCAGTTTTCAATTGATTTTAAAACTGTAACTGTAGCCTACTCATTTAAAGTGTACCTGCACCCCAGCTCTGAGCCTGACTCCACCCACTACAACTTTGAAAAATGCATCAAGGAGCTGAGTGAGGGGAGGGGAGGGGCTAAAAGGGGGACCGCTATTAAGATTTCTGTTAACATTTTAATTTAATGACGTATGAGCGTACTAAGTGTACCACTCATAACCAGCCAGGTCCTGGGGTGATTTTTAATGGATATGATGTGCAGTTCTGTTTTCAGCCAATGAAATAGATTTTTTTCAATATTAACACCAGCATTGATGTCTCTCATCACTAATCAATCATATTACTTCGTTTACAGCTCTAAAAACAAATTTTAGGGTGCAGTTACACTTTATCAGATTTACAAGACCTGCAAACAGCCATATTTGTGTGTTTAAGTTTCCCCACGAATTCCCCAGTTTAAGTGAATGTCTGACTTGTTCATTAAGTGATGTAGTATAAGTATGTAGGGCATGTCAATCTAAACACCTCTGTCAAGTAGACGGGTCTACACGCAGTTAGCGAGTGCTGTGTCCGAGATTTTACACAAGTACAGGCTGGCTCTGCAAGACTTGTTTCAATGTCTTCTTCCTTGGTTACATTGTAGAACGGAAGACTACATTTCCTACCCAAGCCACTCAGCAATGACATGGCGGAGGGGCATGCTCTGTTTTGGTTTCAAAATATTTGTGACGTCAGTTTGAACCACAAGGGTGCCCAGACTTTTTAGCATCCGGCATGCTTGACTGACAGTGAAACGAGGACAGGCCCAGAGAGGAAAGTGGATAAATGTGGCCTGTAACATAACCTTCCTTTGTCTTGTGTGAGCGCAGCCTGTCCCTCCTTCTCCTGTTGAGCAGAGCCAAGTGTGGCTCGCTGTCAACGAGGATGGATTGTGTGTGCTGGACTACACCATGGTAAGTTATTGTCATCTCGAACCTATCATCTTCAAATTAAGTCAAACCATTGTATTCAATTGCATCTGAAAAGATTTGGTTTTGTTTTATAATTTTGGTGGTTTGTTTTGTTTACATCCTGGACGCACAGTTTTGTAGCTGCTTTATAGCTTGGCATTTTTCTTTACTTTTGGCTGGTGTGCTAGCGAGGCCACAACAACAGAGGTATGTTGACCCACTGGTCTGGATTTTTTCTTTTGTGGTGTTTTAAACACCAGAACTCCACAGGAAAGTAAAAATGGCCAGGGCTTGATTCCACTCCCTCCATCCACACACATGTAGCAGTTTCCAATATATGAAGCTCTGTCATTTTCACCAGCAACTGTCCATTTCGTTTGTGGCTTGGCGTCAGTCAGCCCATGTGCTTTCTGTAAATCTTAGGCTATATTAAAGTGAAATTCACAATAAGTCATGTGGATGTATGTCATGCTTCTTCACACTCTGTTTGACCTTCAAAAAAAAGCAGAAGCCTTTCCACATTTATGCTGTTGTCATACATTTTCAGCACACGCTCGTAGCATACTCCTACCAGTCAGTTATTACCTTTGGTGGTTGCCGTGACGATTTCATGGTGGTTGTCAGCCAGCAGAGGGAGCCAGGAGGCTCAAAGAAGAGCGTGGAGAAGCTGCTCTTTGCAATGGCCAAACCTAAGGTAAGTGTGTCCTCTGTCCTAGCCGAGGAACCATCTGGACAAATGTTCAGTCAGACTGATTTGTGGAAGCTCGCAGGCCTCAAACGCTACGCAAGGCTTCCGCTTTTGCAGCTTAACTTCAAGCAATCATTTATCATTCTCCTGAAATATCTAAGGCATCGGCAGCTAAGATGTGTTAGTCAAATGCGAGTGAGTGAGGTGTTGAAGTGGTATTAGGGAGGTCAAATAACCATTGAAGATACAGGGATGGAATAGGGAGTCCCTGCTTAATCCCTGTTTACCTGCCATTATATTGAGTTACCCTCCTACACATGGAGAAAGCAACTTAGCTCTCTCACTTCACGCATAGCTCCCCAAAGGGGTCTAAGTAGAGAGTCACGTTACTACTGTATAGCGTACTAATAAGGCTTTTCTCTGTTCCTGACAGCTGAATCGGTTGCGTCTCAGGTTTACACATTGGGCTGCACATCTCCCTGCACTCAAATGAAACGTAATGCTGTTAAAAATGGTACGGCCATTAATTCCAACGTTATGTGGCTTGTCTTTGTCCTGCCCGCAGGTTCTGCAGTTGACTCTGCTCATGGCCAGCTACATTAACCACTGGACACCCAGTGTCCCGTCAGCGTCCCAACCTCCACAGGGCCACTGGGACGTAGACAGTAGGCACTTTCCCTCCATGAACTACACCACCAAGGGCCCGACACTACTGTGAAACCCTCGCACAGTCAATTTGTTATAGAGAAACAGTTCTACTGTGTAATGTGTATACAGTACATAACATGCATGAATACACTCTTTAAATGCTGGTTCGGACTGGTTTGGACTTTGAAACTCAAGAGAGTGCATGATGCTCCAGCATCTGAGAGGCTGGCAACCCTTTCAACTCCTCATAAGCTCAAGGTGGCATCTACTCCTACCCTTATAGTCCCATGCACTTTCATGCACAGTTGTGTTTCAAATACAAACAGTGGTCTGAAGAGGAAATGTGGGATTCTGTGGGTTGGGGGCTACGGTATAATGCAATAGAGGGGGTGTGTACCTACACAACAGGGTATAGAGATATAGGACTGTGCTTAACACCTGTGGAGGAAATATGATTCAGCCTTCATTCACCTGGAGAGCAATTCATGCTTTTAGTGAAACTTGGATGACGTGATTTTGGCATGTGGGGTTGTGTTTGTATTTATTTCTTCAACAAAAGAGTGTTCCAACTCTGCTTGGTTTTAATAGAAGAATCACTAATTAAATGTTTAAATTGTGAACAATTGTGACTTTTGTTTTGAACATTTTTGTTTTAAATAAAAGTAAAACGTTGAGGACTTACTGACACTTGTGGAACTTTCCCTGGATAAGAAAGAGGTGGTTTTCATAGACGGATGTTAACGCCATGTTCATGCCTGATGTATCTTGTACTTAGGCTTCTTTATGTAATGGAAAAAAAATCTGCATTTGATGCTCTTTCAAAAATTGCTCATCTATACAACCAACTGCGCCAAGTTTTTCTTTAATAATTAATTATTAAAAGGCCCACAATCTATACTGGTTAATTTTTCAATCTGAGGAAGCATTATACTTTATTGAAGCATAATGTACAATTTGCATGTTATGATTATTTCAACCAAACTACCAACATAGACTGTATAAAATAGTGGTGGATTTGGTTGTCAAATTCCTAACCTTCAGGGGTAGGTGGGCATTAACATTTTTGTAACTACAGTCAGTAGTTAATTGCCAAAAAGAAAAAAGTAGCTATATTGACTAAAATGTAGGCTACTGATCACCTATTTCTGAGAAATGGAAAAACATTTACTAACTGGTCTGATATCAAATAAGCATCATAAAGCAGATTTTCCAACTCATGTATCTGTGTGTGTGTCACACGCTTGTCCCTAATGGTAACACATTTTATTGACTTCATGCATCTCATGCCAGAAAATACAGCTATTTAATTCTCACACCGTCAGCCTTGAAAGCATGGCAACCCAGTGACCTAGATATGTGGTAGTTTATTCAGCATTTAACCTACTACTAGCCTATTACTATTTGCTGACATATACCAAGATACACTTTTCTTGACCGCTCACCTCTTTATCTTTTTTTAAAGCCTAGAGTGGACAAAGGAATACAGCTATGTTATTGACTTGAACTGTTTTTGGATCAAACCACTGTTTTGTTCCTTGTTTTTTTTTCCTTCCTAATTTATTTCATTTTGCTCACTTTATTTTTATGAAACGTGTGTAATATTTTACAAAACTGTATTTTTAAAAGTTATTTGATTTTATTGTTTACTTTATTAAAAAAGATTTAAGCGCAGTATGTGTGCTTCACAGTTACTAGTAGTATGTGTTGCAATGTTTGAATTATGTTTATTTGTTGATGTTCACTATAAGTGTGTGATATTACAATAAATGGTACGAACCACGTTTTTCTTTATTTTATAACCATTTATATTAATTTTTACTACACAAAACGTTGAATACACCATGACATATTAACATTTTCATTCGTTGATAAATATTTAAATAAAATATTTACATAATTGAAATTGATTAGGCTACTTTAGACATGATCTTATAACTGGCTAAAAGGATGCTACATTAGCATACATTTAACAATAGCATACATTTATTGGAATATAAGTATTGACAATTAGCAAGTCCTATTGGTTTCTTTGTCACTATTCTCATTTGGAGGCAACTGTCACTTGGCTAATGCATGAGACCTATCTCATGTCTGTATAAAACATTGTTTTATACAGCCATGACAGCATTTGGTGCTCATACAGAACATGTAGGCCTATACTTAATTTACTTGGTTTTGGTGTGGCCTACAGTACACAATGTGCATAATATTTGTAGATATGGGGGTTCATAGCGAAGCTATGTCTATCCAAAAGACAGGTAAATATTTAATAAGATTGTGAATAAAGTTGATTTAAAAGTGTCCAATGTAAAATCGGCATATACTGTTTACGGTTTGGTTGTATTAATGATGTATTGTGTTATTAAAATACACTTTTGGGAAATGAGTAGGCTATATAGTTCAATAAGTTAATAGACAATGAACCATAACGTTTTGACAACGTATTGAATTTGAAGAGAAAATACATGATGTGTAGCCCATTGTGTAATACATATTTAATATTTTGTACGGTCATATTAATTTATTTTATGATAGAATTATAGCAAACACATTTTGTATGCTTTCATAGGACATTGTGTTCCTTATTGATTGTCAAATTGCCCAATCCCAAACAAGGTGAGGTTACATTTGAACGGGCGTGTTGCGATAATTGGTCTATGTTTTAGCCGACCTTCGCTGTTATCGCTGCTTCCTATGCTTCAGGCGTTTTGGTCGTGGAAGACAAACCAGTAGTAACAAGCTTGTAACACGTCAGGGTGTCTGGCTGACACGATAACTGTAGGCTACAACCGCGCGCTTTAACGCCAAAGCAAAGGTCTGTTGTTTCAGTTCTATCTTTTAGTGTGTAGAGCATGTATTGAATGCGTCAAGGGTGCATCACGCTGTGAATGTTTGCTTTGCCAGGGTATCCACTAATCCACAACAAACAAAAGATGACAACCCAAAAGCCAAAAAGTTTACTCCGCGAAGCATCGCATCAGATTGTCGCCGGTGGATCTGCAGGTACCATCAACAAAAATTTACTGTTGCAAGTTGTGAAAGGTTACGCAGTAACTCGTCAAAATTTAGAACGCTGAAAGTACTAATCCACTCGAAAAGTTATCCCGATGTGTTTTGAAGAGTAGCGAACTAGCGATCCATTGTACCGGAAGGAAGGTGTTTGAGTTACCGTACACTTCAGAAAACACTGCCGCTTCGTTGGTTCCGCTACCGACGAAACAGGGAGTAGACTATGAGGAGACGTGTGTAGGCCGGATCAGACAGAGCAAGCCAGCCAGTTTCAGATTGCCAACTGGGAGGGAAAAGAGAGAGAGGAGGCGATCTGCCTGAGCTCTGAACACCTTTGAACACAGAACACACTATGATTATTAGCTAAATAGCCTATGATTCACATAGACATAAGACAGAAATAATGAATACAACTTAACTACTAGACAGTCAATAGTCTGTAGACAACATGCATATGTTTATGCAACATACGTTTTCTGTTCGCATGAGGTAGGATAGGGTTATGCATAATAGACTATTTGATTAATAGGCCTATTAGAATTTGTGAGCTTTAGATTGAATGCATTACTAGTAAACATATAGCCTACATATTTCTGTTTTCAGAAATCCTCAGAAAGTGTTTTTCATTTTAGATAAACGGTATCTTAATCTTAACAACACCACCATGTGTAAAGGTGGTGGCCTATAGATTTTGTTGTTAGTATATAGTTATATGGTTGTTATATGCTCTAATTATCTTAAACAAAAGTAGGGCAGATAATATTGCATGGCTACAGTAAATTACACATAAATTAGTAGATTTACATTCAGTCCAGAGTTGACCAGAGAAGTATGAAAAATACTTATATTTACAGATAATTGAAATAAGCTACATGTATCCCTTTGTCTCTGCTTTAAGCCTAATCATGTTCAGAGCTATGTCATTATTGGTTAGTGAGTTTGTAGGCTGTGAAATGTCTTTATGGAGTTGATTGAAGCTGTCATGAGTTTTACAGTTAATTCTCTATTAAATAAATATAATTGCAGTATGATCATAATGTCACTTTTCTGTGTGTTTAAATATCGTAAATAGGAATCATTCAGTCATAACACTAATGCCCTGGCTCCGAATCTAAAACCCCATAGATGAATGTAAGGCATCCCGCCACGGCTCAAATAGGACATTCAAAATTGCTTGCTTGTATTAATGAGGCATGTTATAGTTGTTGCTAATTAAAGAGCATTGTCTTAATTCCAGCCTAGCTGTCCGAGAAGCATTGACATCCAACATTATAATAATATTGTCCCTCTAGCCGTAAACTTATAGTTTAGCCAGAAGCTATGGGATCTGCTTCATGTGTACAGAGATCAGTGTGAGTTACAGTGCAAAGGCCACTAGTTTGACACAACCAAAACAAACCTAACATGTCTGCTCCTGTGTCCTTTCCCCTACCTAGGTATTACCACACCACCTTTGATGCCCACTGCATGTGTTTCTTTCAGCTAATAGACAACAAATATAGAAAGACAAAATAACGTCTGTAATGTGTAATTGCTTGCACTCCTCTTCTTCCCTTGTCTGGGACCCAGTAAACAACGTAATAATCAAACCAGTTTACGGTTTTAAAGGTAAAACTCCTGGAGCTCTTTCACTATGGTTATAAAGCTAAACCTTCTGGAGCTCTTTCACTACACATTAGAGACGTTTGTAGTCAAACAAGATATTCTCCCTGTTACAATCCTATGAAAGAAAGAAACACAATATTTGTTTTACAATTCAAACTGCTAATTTTTTTATATGTAAAAAGTCACAGGACTCTGTTAGCCTAGCATTGGTTCTCCTGATTATATTTGTTTGTTCCATGAAAGAGTTAACAGTCCATAATCATAAGATGGAGACATTATGTATTGTTCTTTGAGTAGTATTGCACCAAATGACTAGCCTCACAAGATCAGGATGGTCTCGCGAGGCTAGTCATATGGTGCAATACTACTACTACTACTACTATAGCTTCAGTTTAATTTCGCTGTGAGAATCAGTCTGGAAAGCCTCTGAATCATTTTGAATGTGTCCGAGTAGCAACTGAACTTTCTAATCAGCGTCGTGTTTATAGCTACACAGGCCTGGTTTTCCAATCAGCGTCATGTTTATAGCTATACGGGCGTGGTGTAGGTGTGCCAACCATGGTGCCGACAGCGAAAATGACCAGATGGTTCATCCAATCAGCGGCCAAGTATTTTTTTTGAAAGTACAGCCATTCACAAACTGTTTCAATGTACGGCTCCCCAGACTTGTGACAACAATTCCCCTGGCATGTCAGGTTAGCATATTACATGTGTGCCGAAGTAGATTGACAACATGTAGCTGCATACAGATATACCTTCAATGATAAGTGTCAAGATAAGTGTATTATTTCCAGTGAGTAAACTATTAACACACATCTAGCCTCAGTGTGTTGCTAAGGCAGAACTCATCTCCATTATTGTCCCAGGAGACATGAAATGCATTACTGTGTTGTGTGTGTGTATGTGTGTGTGTGTCGCTGTGGGTCTGGCAGCTCACTCTCTCAACAGCGGCTCCTGTCTAGCTTGTAAAGCCTGCTGGGTAGGGGACACAGGCTTGACCCTAAGTAGAATGACCTCAATGTTTTCCCTCACCCCCCAAAGCCAGGTTCTCCTGAGGGTGTCATTCGTTTTGTCCTGATTCACGGTTATTAAGGATTAGGAGAGAACAGTGCTAATTTATGTGCGACCCACGCGGCCACAGAGCTTGGGTTGGATGAATTAGAGGGGAAAAGGCAGCTTTTGGTGTGGTGCTCTGTACAGCCAGTGCAGTTGAATATTTATTATTACCCCGGAGAGGACAGTATACTGGCTGATGTTTGACTCTTTCTGTAGGGCTTGGCTGTAAGGACACTGTCCCCTCCCCCCTTACCCTCTCCTTAACTGGGCTAAGCTTACAATCACAAACATGGTTTCTTTCCCAGTTTGAATGGTGCCAGTAACATTTGAAACTGCCTGTTAATGTGTTTGGCTGTTTTGGGGATATAGCTGGACGGGGTAGCTACCAGAGCATTTGTTTTATTTTATTTGAGGCTTAATATGTAGCAAAGTCTTGTCGATGGTAATGGAAAGATGTAGACTGCAGCCAAGAAATGGGTATTGTAGTTTAACATAATGACATGCATTCTTTGTATTTCACCACAAGGGGGAAGCAGTTGCTCATAATTCATTTTTATTCATGAAGGGGCCTTATAACAGATTTTCAGTGAAAGTATTTTTGACATTACTTTGGGATGGACATTGTGGATTAGGATGCATGCCTTTATTATTATTATTATTATATTATTTTTGTTAGTTTGTGTGAAATATGATAATTTTCATTTATTAATTGTCAAATGTCAATAGCAGTCCTATATCAGAGTTGAGGCAGACATTTTATCATTTTTAGAATAGGCTAAATGTTTAGTGGATTTTAATTAAGTGTAGTCTATGAAAAATAACTAAAAATAAAATCCCTCATTTGGTAGACATTAACATTTTAAGCCATGACATGGGTTATTTGAATCTTAAACTAAAATAAAATATCAATGATCCCCATTGAAAAAAGTTCTTAGTCTCCGACTAGCCTTAACCGGTCCTCTATGATTATTTAACGAGTAAAGCTATATATGATATTTTCCTTCAGTAAGTGCAGTGGAGTGCAGCGACATTAGACAGACATACCGAATAGGCTATAGACAGAGTATGATTAGGTTCTTTCTCCAACACCATGTTGCCTAATGTCAGAACTAAGCTTAAATTACTCCTTGATTTAATTGGTTTTAAACAGTAAACCCAAAATCAAGCGGGTAAGAACAAATAAAGCCACTTAGACGAAATGAAAGCGATGGGGAAAAAAGGCAGAGAAAATCAAATAAATAGTGAAACTAAGCGGGAACTTCACAGCGATTAG
This sequence comes from Speoplatyrhinus poulsoni, assembly GCA_025447795.1. Taxonomy (NCBI): domain Eukaryota; kingdom Metazoa; phylum Chordata; class Actinopteri; order Percopsiformes; family Amblyopsidae; genus Speoplatyrhinus; species Speoplatyrhinus poulsoni. The sequence continues at coordinate 9,173 of JAOEGT010052934.1, read as the reverse complement.
TCATTGAAGGAGATGGCTGTTACAAATGAGGGCTTCCTCTCCAGGCTGTGATTGGCTGCCACAATCAGAGTAGAATTAGGCCTAATATTTATTTCCAGAAACATTTGTACATGTTTTAGTGGGGTTTTGATTGAACTCCCGGCGGACATGTTGTAGACAGATGTTTAGATGACCTCATGTTTGAAGTAATGTTGATTTTGGAGGGGGCTTCTAAATCAGCTCCTTCTGACCCCCACACACACACACACACACACACACACACACACACACACACACACCACCCTGCCAAAGTGTGTGTCTCAGCAGGAGCGCAAGGAAGGATATCTGGCTTAGAGGATGCATTTGTGTCCCACATTCTGTGACCATCATGGGGTTGTGGATGGCTTGCTTAATATGAAGCATGGCGGTGGTGAAGGATGGCTACCTAACTAGACACATCTGCCATTCTCCGTGCTTGGCTTTACACTACACCATTATCAGTGAAGTTATGACAGGTGTCTATTTGCAGCAAGATTGCACTGATCATTAGATAATCACAAATCAATGTGAATGAGAGATTATTTTCCCTTTACTTCTTGATAAGTGAATGTGAGAGATATAATTTGAAGGTTTATTTTTCTGATGATGAAGAAATTGCACTCTGCAATTATATAACAGTATAATTAAACTAACCCCTCATTTGACTAAAATGGGGAAAGTGGATTACAACAAATGAAACAAGCATTTATAAAGATTTATCATCTCTTCAACTAGGCTAATTACCATTCAACGTCTCAGGAAATGTGAAGGATCACAATGTCAGTAGAAACCAGTTGGCTGTGACCTTGCATGAAATATTGCATCAACATGCTTAGATTTAGTAAAGGCAGCAGGTAATCCCATATTAAATTGTTGCTGATCACATACTGTATGTTTGTGTGCCTATTTGGATCGTGATGTTTTAGGACTGTAATTCAAGAGGCTAACGGGATTTGGTATAATGCTGATATGATGCTGATCTTTCCAAGATACAACTGGCATTTAGGACAGACTTTGATCTTAACATTAGTTTCAATTGTTTTTTTTCATATTTTAACTTGATTGGTTGTCTCTCTTAGAGAAAGTGGGAAGATAGGTCAGATATTATTGGTTACAGTTGTGTTTATATGAAAATACACAAATTATGCCACACCTGGGGCAAAATCTGACAGTGGTTTCTTTTCAAATAACACAACTGAACACAATACTGACTAAATGGAATCTGCTAATCTTAAAATCTATAGCAGTCATACCTGTCATCTATACCTATACACCATCTATACCTGTCCTACAAATAACTAACAACGTTTCATGTAATAGTAGACAAAGACTGCTGAAATGTAATGTTATACACATTGATAGATAGATTACTGTCTGATACTTCGTGAGGACCTTCCTATACAGCCTCAGTGGCTGTAGCTAGTGTTTTTAGTGTGTGGTCAGCAATGCTGGAGAAAGTTTGTTGATATTTGAGCTTGGTCAAAACAACGTACCTCTGTCTTCCATGCCATATGGTTGCTCCTTCAGAAGCTCCACTCCCTCAAACTGAACAAGCATTGCCAAGGCTGGGGTAGTGTTGTGTATTCTGCACCACTTTGTTTGTGTTCCCATTTACAGAGGCTGTTCTAAAATCTGTGTAGAAACACCATATTATTTTATTCGGTGCACGCGCATAACGGACAGCTAGCGGACTGTGAGGATAAATTTGCCTAATTTGTCAAAAAGTATTGTCTTCCAAGCACTGACCTCACCTTTAATCTGCAGCTGTATGGGGAAGTTTAGTTGAGTCAAGCGTCTGATGTCCATTCATGCTGGTGACATTATCCTAATGACATGGAGACTGTAGGAAGGCAGCCCACTGTGGGAGAGTCCTCTGTCGATGATACTGGATTGAGATGTTTGTGTAGTGTGTGTGACCGTGAATGGGTCGCGTGTGTGCGGCTTGGAACTGCATGTTAAAGCACAGCTAGGCCATTTATCACCTTGTAGGCCTATGTTGGGTTGTTTGGCAATAATATCAATAATTATGCTGTTTTGGTAAGGGCAGAATCAGGGGGATAATTATGATTGTTCAACATGGGAGGCTTTCCCTGGAACAGGCAATTATTATTCGGAGCAATACAGGAAGTGGGCTATATTTTAGTGGGTATTAACCTGTGTCATTTTGTTGTAAATGTATAATATCTTATATGTTTGTGACTGTAAATGCAATGTCCCGTCATCGTTTAAATCTTTGCCAATAAACATTACAGTAATGTAATTAATTAAATGCAAATAGATATTTAAAAAATCCATGGGATCATTCAAACATGGATAGGTCCTACTTTGGACAGCCCATGGCAACAATAACACAATTGGGAGGGAAATAAGGTAAACAAGCTAATTGAGCACTAAGACTAAGTAGTCAAGGGGCAATGAGAAAGTGACCTGGTAAGAAAACTGCAATTTACAGTTGGTTGACTTCACCGTGACTGTGTGTGTGTGTGTGTGTGAGTGTGTGTGTGTGTGTGTGTGTGTGTGTGTGTTTGTGTTTGCGTGTGCACATGCACCTAGATTGTGTATGTGTGAGAGAAATGTTCAGAATGCAAATGCTGTAGTGTTTTTGTTCATTAAAAATCTGGTACGATATTCATGTGTGTATGTGTGTGTGTGTATGCATGTGTGCGCACTGTGCTTGCGCACTGTGCATGCATGCGTACACACACGTGTGTGCCTTTTACATGTAGATGTGTCCAAGTTAGGGTTAGGCTATATTGAAAAGCATGTTCCAGTTTATGGAACTCCTCATTAAGTTATTGTAGAAGCAGGCCTTCCAAGTATATCACTGCTCTCATCCTAACAAGCTAATCACATGCCAAAGTTTTTCCCAAACGCTGATATGAGCTCTTATTTTAATCACAGTATAGGTAGCGTGATCAAACTGCTCATAAAATAGAGCACTGGCATTTTTTCTGTCTGTCCTCCAACTGTTTGTTGCCCATTACCACTGACATGTTCAAGTGTTAAAATGTTTTGAATTATCCATTTAACCTTCTGACCCTCTAGCATAGCCATGCTTAGTAGTGGGTCAGTAGTATAAGTACTCGGCAGTTTCCTTATGGCAATGATTCAGTCCATGTTTAGCCTAATGGTTTATTGTATTTAATATTACACATTTTGAATTTTAAAAGTCCAAATCAAACATTGTGTTTTTTCAACTGAATTTGATACGATTCAAGAGTTCAGATAATTACAAGCTTCTGCTGTATAGTCTGAAATATAAATACACATAATAAGTAGTGTCAAAAAACAAAACTTGACTTCAAAAACCCTGAATGATACAGCAGCTTCCGCGTGTGTGTGTGTGTGTGTGTGCGTGTGTTTGTGTGTGTGTGCGAGCGTGTTCGTGCATGTGAACATGTATAAGCTAACATGTCTAGTCTACCTTGTCATTCTCTGGATGAGCGGGAAGCTAACAGCACAGGTTCTTACAGTAAGCCTCGGCCCTTCATGCTAACCCTGTCTCTCTAGCTAGGGGACGTCTTTGGCTAACTCTATCAAGATGAACAACTTTGGGGACAGCGGAGTATAGTCATTATGTGATTTGTTGCGCTCACGGGCCAATTTGGGTCTTAACAGGGTAAATGTCCCATGCCCGGTGACCACGAGAGTGACCTGAGACAGGGCTTTAATTTAAAGACAGTGTGCATTGTGTATGATCTTAGGCGGGCAGTGACTCTTTCAGGAGGTTGTTTGGCAGTGGAAGAGGCAAGATCTGATGGTGAGAATGAAATATGGATGGACTGGATGTTTACCATTTCATTATCCACGGGAAATCAGAGAGTCCTATAGTGAGATCAGGGCAGACGCAGACGTCACAAACGCAAAGGAGGATATAAGGGACAACAGTTTTGTTTATCATGTTTGAAATGGGAGCAATTATGCACTGTGAGGATAATGATATGAAAGCAGTCGTTGGGTCATGGAAAACAGTGTGTTGATTCTCATCTGTCCCCAGGAATCAGTCACTCCTCCTGGGTAAGAGCTGGAGGACGGAGTGCTCACTGCCTCTGTCTGGTTTTCATTTCTGATAAAAGACGCGGAGAGTAAAACATCTGGGTGCGTAAAGCTTGCAAAAGGAAATCTGCCTTTTCAAGTCAAAGTTATATGGTCTTGATTTTGGCATCAATTTGTTGCACAGGTATTTAATGAGGATCAAAATGTTTCGCCACAAGGCATAATCTGATCCAAATCATTAAGTGAATATTGGCCAAGGTTATACTGACTAGAGGGCAGACGAGAGCCATGGTCACATTACCTTCTAGGTAAGACTAATTACATAGGTGTGCTCTATAGGAATAGCAACGCTGACGTCATTCTTGGTCAATTACAACATTTTAAGAAGACTCGCACCTTTTACCAAAGTTCAGACTAAAGCAGTGCCCTGCCTGATAATATATACATATCTGCTAGAGGGATATGGAATATATATGAAATATAATATAATATATTAGCTCTTCCCGGTATTAAATGAAATAATGTGTAATAAGTTCATAAGACAAAGAGAAAACAAGGTGCTCCTCCATGATGTCTCCATCTGTGTTTGCTTTCTCCTCCCACAGATATAGATGGTCAATGTGTTTATACCAAAAATGCACATGACCAGAGCAGCAGACAGTCAACTTCAGCAGTCTGCCATCCAGTAGCATGTAATAGTACCGCAATTGTTTTCCTCCTATCCCGGGGACCCAGAGTGTGACTCATGGATGACGCGGACAGTGTTTTCTATGGCGTGTGTTACTGTAGCACACAGGGTTCACACCGCCGTGCCCTGTAGCAGAACGGGACCACACAGCTCGCCGGCCTCCATCCCCTCTGTGTTTGAAGTATGTCCAGAGGGAGCGCACTGGCCATGCATTGGGCGGGCGCAGGGAGGTTAAGGTATCAGCCGCTCCACACAGTGAGAGCTCTGGCTGGGCCCTCCGCAATCACACAACTGACAGATGCTTTCTCGATAAGAACCCCCCCCTTCATTCCCCCCTCCCGAAACCCCCACAACACACACACACACACACACACACACAGGGAACGCGTCGTTATGACTGTGAGCTACTCCTGGGGATTTCTTCTAGTTTTTTGGAGGGAGGCTGCTATCCTGGGAAGAATGAATACGCGGTGCCTTTTGAAAATATAGCTTAGACGTCCCGGGAGGGTCTTGAATGTGCATTACAGCAGGTGATTCTTCGTACAAACTGTGTGCAGTGGGAGGTTTGACGTTTCTATTTGCCTTCGCCTGGTTGACTGCATGCGGTGTGTAATGGCTAGAGGGAGGTCTTGCTTGAAAGTATTCCTCCTTCCCTTTCCTATAAGACAAGGTCTTGAAGAGCTCCATTGGTGTTCTGGCGCTCTTTCCTGAATCTCTGTGCTCTCGGCTGAGTGTCATTGTGCTACTTGGACCAGAGCGGGCTGAATGGATAGCCCCCAAGGGGGCGCTCTGCGCACCACACCATCTATCAGCCCCCCGCCACAGAAACGCACAGTGACAAATTCAGGCCTCTGCCATTTAAGGCCACAGTCATAGACAGAGTTTTGTTTCCCGGTCCCTAAAGGAAATGCCTTATGTGATCATGCACAGGCTTGTGCTGTTTTGCAGATGTTGTTTTTATTGTGATTACTTGAGGAAATGTTTTGTTAGCAGAGACTTGTCTTTAGGATTATTTATGTTGTAGTTTCTCAGTCATTTTCTATGAACTTGTATAAACAAGGAGAACATTTTGGTCAGTTGCTATAGTCCACTTATCAGCACCGTTTAAAATGTTCTTCAAATCCTGTAGTTGATTATTTTTTCATCACTAATAGTATTTGATTAATTACATAAACTGGTTCAATTGCAATAATAATGACATGAATATTAGCCTCAATAATTACATTAAAGCAAATGTTCGACAAGATATAATAATAATAATAATAATAATAATAATAATAATAATAATAATAGCATGCTTCTTGGTTTTGCTTAAGTGGAAAGGAGACAAGGTAATTACCCTTGGGGCAATTAGAGAAAGGGTCTGACGGAGCGGCTAAGTCATTTTCTAAACCAAACATCCTGGTCGGAGGGCTGGAGCAACTGGCCGGCCTGCTGTATGAGGCCACTGGCTGGCTCGCAGGCAGCTGTTTGTGGGGAAGTGGATCACGGTATGTTTTCTTACTCTGAAGGCATGCCTCCTAAAAGTTGTGCCAGACGAGCAGCACCTGAAACGTGGCTGATTTACTGTAGCTAACTAGCAGGCGCGCTTGTGTACATGAAAGCCTACATTCTGCATCTCCAAAGTGTAAACCAAAAGCAACATGGTAAATTAGAAAGGCTACACTTTGATGCTAGGTGAGGACTTATACAGCAGGATAAATAGGTTTCAGTTGGGCTATAAAAGCACACAAATTTGAAATATACATTTCATGTCAAGTCATCCATGCTTGAAATTATTCCCTAAAGAATTCATAAAATATGCATAGACAAAATGGAGTTGAGCTATATTACATAAATGTATGTATACATTTTATTTATAGATGTAGGCTATGTATTTCTCATCATTTTAATGTGTAACATATAAAGTATCATAAGAATTGTTTGTCTATAATTAAACATACTGTATAGTTACATATGTCCTTTCTTAAAACATCAGATATATTTTATATTTTTGCTGGGAATAGGATGTTACATTTATTAACAGAGGAAGGTCAGACAGTAACTCTAAAATATGTACACATTTAACTAATCACATGGATGATTAATAAAAGCATTTGTCAGAGCATATTGCTGCAGTAGGCAAGACATTATAGGGAGGACTGGATTTGATGTGTTTAATTTTTAACCTGGAATTACAATTAACAAGATTATAATTTAAAATCACAAAATTATTTATATTCTGAGGACCAGAAGGAAGTTTCTTTTTCACGGGTTATTAACACTTCTTCCGTAATTGACACAGCTAGTAGGACGCAAGCTTCTGTCTTCTCCCCATCATTAATATGGTTACATTTAGGCTTTCTATCCAGTGTGCCGTAGATAATATTACGTAGCTGTATACATACTAAGTAATTAGGACATGACAGATGGAATAAATCTAAAAGGAGAAAAAACAGGGAAGAAGGGGGAGTATTTCTAGAAACAGGAGATCGAAGTCCTATCCTCTTATATCCGGGTCTGGTTATGCGTGTGATATGAGAGTCGGTGTGCGGGTTGAGTGGCCACGCCAAAGAGCGGTTCAGGAGCTCAACGGCTCAGCGATGGGATGGAAAGCGCCTGTGAGGAACTTTGACCCATGTGGGAAAGCCTGGCTATGGATGGTTTGTGTGTCAGTTGATCAAACTTCCATCCAAGCAGATTCCTTAGCAGACTGGACGACATATTCAGCCCCGTTATATTAGTCATCTCAGATGAGCTGGCTTTAGCCTCCTTTTCCATCATTTCATGTTGAGCAGATCTTTGTCCCGTGAAATGAGAGCGAGCGCGAGGGCTCGTATTTGCATTCGCAAGTGAATGAGAATTAGTGTTGGCCCTCCGCCAAGAATCTGTAATGAGCAAAACATTGGATGGCATCATTTTGAGGTTTGGATGGAATTAGCTTGATTAGAATTACCCTCCCCTCTCTCACCTTGGCTAGCAAGTCAAGTCCTGCGCAATCTGCCTGTCAGAGCCTTTGGTTTTTGAGGAGACTTTCTTTCCCCCAATGTGGTGTGTTTTATGTGGAATAAATACACTTCAGAAAAAGAAAAAAATAGCACTGGTGCTGACGTTTCGTTTAGCTCAATTTTGTTATTTTGTTGAATGTTTTTAGCTGTTAAGAGAGAGTGTAGGTTTGGGATGTGTGTGTGTGGCGGGGAAGTAGGGTTTATTTGTCATTGTGAGTTTGCACAGTTCCCCTTTTGCAAGGACGAGTGAAGCTTGCCATCGGCCTTCTAAAAACAACAAGCCTTGCCTGCCAAACTTCCTAGATAATTAGTGAAGCATTTCACACGCTGCGGAACATCAAAAAGGAAATGGAAAATTGACAAATTATCCCTGGCCAGTGTGGGAAGGGAGAGCGTTTTAGAGGAGGACTGTTGGTGGGGCTCCAGCACAGCACATGGTCATTCTGAATCAGGCTCACTGTATATTCTTATTCACACTCAGTCAGCAACACACCCTCTCTTCTCTCTTACAACTGTAATTATCCCGAATATGTTTGCGTCAGTCTGTACACGTTTGTCAGTATGCTGAAACAGCTGATTGGAGGCAGTGGAGATCGCTGGAGGAGTGATTTAGTATTAAGTGTTTGAATGAAACCGCCAATGTCTCAAATGTTATTTCCACACAGAACATTTCTGTGCATGTCATAAAATATAATCAGCTGTGAGGAGTGAATAGTGATGAAACAGTGTTTGCTTTACCTAATTGTTAAAAAATTTTTTCTTCTTCTTCTTTCTTAACAAGCCTGACAGTCAATGTACAGTATATTTATTAAATTAACATTCGGCTCAGAAAACATCACAAATCTCTGTACTGTTTATTGTATTTGGCATATTAAGTGCTTCTGATTACTTTTAAAGAATGATTTTAACCAGAGTAAATCAATGACTTATTAGGCACCACTCCTTAAGCTTTAAGGAAGAAGTAAATGTATCTATATATCTATCTATCTATCTATTTATTTATTTATTTATTTATTTATTTATCAGTCATTTGAATTAATTGCAACTAAAATGTATTACAATGCATTGGAAATTGGTTCTTTAGAGATAGCCAAATGAGCTTTCCACAAAGCAAAATTGCTAATACTGAAATTTAACAACAAATACAGTACTAATATTTTAAGCTAAATATTTTTAAGCTAAATAATTAAGAATGGAAAAAAATAACTGTTTCTATATTTTCTTATTTAATAAATATATGTTATTTGCGAATGTCAGCGTGTACTGTTAAAGATGTCTGCGGTAGGTAGTTGGCAAACAATGTCTTTTACAACTCTCCAGTGAAAGATCATGCAAAAAAAAAATTTATATAAATACGCTGTATAAATAAATAATCAGCATAAAAGCAACAAAAAATTCCAAAACACACACGCGCGCACACACACACACACACACACACACACACACACACACACACACACACACACACACACACACACACACAC
>JAOEGT010052914.1:0-19202 GCA_025447795.1 Speoplatyrhinus poulsoni | reverse complement strand
GTGCAGTTTTTTATGCCTGTGGACAGAAGACTGCATGGGATGCCACAGTGAAAGGTTTAATTATAGACAGCACCTCCAATAATCCACTCTGCCTTCATTCAGATGAGAGCTGTTGTGTGGGTGGCTAGGGGGAGTCACGATGGATTCTGGGATTGGAGGGGGGGGGCGGGTTTACTTGGGGGCAGCAACAGGGATAGATTATATTATTTTTTAACATCTTCATCATGTCGTAGTACCGTTTAACATCAGCTAGGCAACCCTGACTATCCTTAAATTACAAGTGAATGATCCTGCTGTGTATTCCCCTACAATTGTGAAGCACTTTGTGATTTTTATCTGTGAAATGTGCAATATAAATACATTTTACTTACTTACTTACTTACTTACTTACTGTATTAGTTTTTGTCTCCATCTCTAGTGCATATACGTGTGGGTGTGTGTGTGTGTGTGTGTGTGTGTGTGTGTGTGTGTGTGTTTGGGTGCGTGTTCATCTGTGTGTGTGCGTGTGCGTGTTCATCTGTGTATGTGTGTGTGTGTGTGCGTGTGTGTGTGTATGCGTGTGCGTGCGTGCGTGTTCATCTGTGTGTATGTGTATGTGTGTATGTGTGTGTGTGTTCATCTGTATGTGTGTGCATGTGTGTGTGTGTGTTCACATGTATTGATGTGCGTGTCTACATAGTTCTCTATGGTGTCTGCACAGATGACAGACTGAAGAATGGGGGGTCGGTGTTGGCGAGGGAGGGGCTCAGTTTGATCAGGCGCAGACTCTGCACTATTCAAACGGTGGCTCCTGACTACCTGTCCAAAAGCAAGGCCGCTGGATGCAGGATACCTTTTCCACTGTGACCTCTACATAGATAATATGTACTTTGGATGTCACAGGGACTACAGGTTCCATTAACACCTTGCTTGTGAGATTTGCATGGCTTGCTGAGCTATGTCCCTATATTGAACTGATTTGGTCAAAACGTTTCCCCGTAATATCATGAAAAACCTCCTGTGGTGTACCACAACTATATTATAGGCAGTGTGATTGATGTAAATGACATGGTCAAAACACTTGCCTATAGCAATAGAAATCCTAAACGCAATGTTAAAATTGTTAGCAATAGCATCATTAGTGATGCTCTCTCTCTCTCTCTCTCTCTCTCTCTCTCTCTCTCTCTTTCTCTCTCTCTCTCTCTCTCACTTCATCACCTGTCTCTCAGTGTCGCTCTATCACACTGCCTATTCAGCCTGGGGAAATGGGGCATTGTGGTGATGACAGGGGCAGGAACCGGCAGTGAATCCATCTTAGCAGACGTCTTTGCATATAAACATAGATCTCTTTCCTAGCACACTTCTTTGCATATAAATGTAGATCTCTTTCCTATCACACTTCTTTACATATAAACGTAGATCTCTTTCCTATCACACTTCTTTGCATATAAACATAGATCTCTTTCCTAGCATACTTCTTTGCATATAAACGTAGATCTCTTTCCTAGCATACTGTACTTCTTTGCATATAAACATAGATCTCTTTCCTAGCACACTTCTTTGCCTATAAACGTAGATCTCTTTCCTAGCACACTTCCTTGCATATAAACGTAGACCTCTGTCAACTTGACCGGGATGCAGGGAGGAGGCACATTAGCAATGCAGACCGACGAGACACAAAAGGCAAATGATTTATTATAGCTTTCAGCAGAACTACCTGGGCACTCATGCCCAGGTATTCCCCCCTTCCCTCCCTCTCCCCCTTAGGTGTTTTGTTGAATAGTATGGTGAAGGTCGTGAGAGCTCGTGCTGAGAGACAGCCAGGAATGAGAAGACGGGCGTCACTAGTCTTATGCCAGCAAAGCCACAAGAGAGAGAAAATATAGCATCTCACAGCGGGACGGTAAAGCCCCAAAATAACCACAAAATATCTCATATTTACCACTCACATGCTGCCGTACATGCTTACTTAAGGTGTTGTTAAGGCGAGGGTTGTAGGGAGCTGTGTTTTTCTTGGTGGGTGATGGTGAGATGGAGAACAAGGGGCGGGGGTGGGGGGGGGGGTTCGTTATATTGCTAACATTTCTAAATGTGCACACATGTACTTGGAGAGGTACATGTGTTCCTTGTGGCCTTGTCTATGTGATATTGAACTACTGGTAAACCCTCAGCTGTTGCTTCCTGTAGTTGTATGTTACTCTTGTTTCAACCAATCAAATTAACGATAAAATGTGATATTTATATTGCGAATTTAAATAATATATATAATAAACACAAAATCAAGAGTTGTTTCCTAGACGTTGACCACCCTAGTAAATTAGTATGGTTGATAAACAAACAAAAAAAGATTTTATAAATTTATAAAACAAAATACAATTTTTTTTCACCAAAATGATTATTTCATCCAAAACATCAACATGTTGATTTATTCTGAGGTAAGAAAGCTATAGAATTGAGGGTTAACAAAAAGTTAAATATAATGGAAAAAACTGTGTTCCAGTGCCAAGTCTATGACCTAAAAATTAAGCAGCCTCAATTTACTTAACAAGTTAAGTGTTGTGTTGTGTTGACCAACTATTTTTTCACATTATAGGAACCATACTTTACCTATTATGTCATTTATGTTTCAAAACCACATGGTTTACATAGTTGCACTTCCTGCATAATGCAAATACGTTAATTTATGGGACAAAAAGCAAGCAAAATTCCCAAATGCATTGTGGTATTACCTCGACTTGTCCAACATCCAACAACTCCTCCAGCATCTCCTCCTCAAGCTTAGAAGCCATGAAGCTCCGTGTGGCATTGAAGCCTAGCAAAACAGAGGAATACCCATAATGCAAAATTTTGGTCAGTCTGACTAAACAAACTTGGGTTTCTGTTTGGGTTTTACCATGAAGCCACGATGCCAAGTTACTAATTTGTTATGTCTGCAGCTGTGCTTGTGTATTTGCTCAATGTTACATTTCAGATGGGGTGATTGGAATAGAATGAAAATTAATTGTCAATTTTTAGCGCTCATCTTTTGTAAACAGCTAATGAGTCACCATAATGTATGCTACAGACGCATCCCCTCTCATTCATTTGGTCACAAGAAAAAAAATGTATTTTGTAGTTTTCATGTTCTCACTCATCCTGCCACTGTGACATGTCCTGTGTGTCTAAGATGTTTCTAAAAATGTAATTGGCAACTCAGAGGAAAAGCAAATATTGAACTAAAACTTGAAATAAAAATAATTTTCCATCCCTCTTACAGGACCACACAAGCACACACACACACACACACACACACACACACACACATACAGCAACTCATATACTGTATATACTGCATATGCACCCACATGCACGTGTGCATGGACTTACTCACACACACACACACACAAACATAATGCACATGTGCACATTGTGCTTTCCCTCTTGGCCACATCCTGAACCGTCTCCCTCACGGTTTACACTGCGGTTGCTTCTACAGGTACACACAGAGTTCGACATTACAGCCTCAGCTTCCTCCTTCAAACTAGTGACTTTTTAAACCTGCTGTGCCCAACGGGAAGCGGATACGAACATGAGCCATCTCTGTATATTGATGTAGAATGGCTGCCCTCTTCAACATAATGCACTGTATATCATAACGGATCTGGCCAAAGTCAAGCATGTGCATATCTACAGGGAGGTAACTCAAGTCCCAGAGACCCGCAGAACGCACTGACCACCCTACAGTATGGGGTGGGGTTCAAGGAGGAGGCGCTTACACATTCTCTCATGTATCTTGTTTTGGGGCTGAGGCGTAGGTTAACCACACCAAGGACAAGGCATGGAGGGAAGTGAAGGATTGTGGGTGGGGGGAGAGGTTTAGAGGAACAGAAGGTAGGAAACAGGTTAGTCCAATGATCTTGAGATAAAACCATGTAACCTGTGGTCGGTTGAACCTGTACACTCTCCCCGCCTCAGTCATTGCGGCTGAAATCACTGGCTAAAACCTGAGGGGCTTGTAGCATGACGTTGGGTTGGGACAGGAAGACAAGGGAGGGTGGTTATTTATGGTATATCTGAGTCATGTTTCTGAATGTTATTGGTCGTAAATGTGGAGAAAATGCTACATAAACCAGAGACGAAATCAGCATTACACTGAGAACACTGCACAAATGTCCTGCGTTGTGGGAGTGAGGTAAACGCTGCATATTTGCCCTTCCAAATTGATCATTATTGTCAATTCATGTTGACAATGATATGGTTTTACCAATCATTCCTTGACAGCCTTTGCAGATGATTGGCTGCTCATAAACACCACCCACTTATCTCTCAAATAAATGATGCCTTGGCTTCCTGCGGACAGGACAGAGTCAGCTTACACATCATGAGCATTCCTGAAGTCTTGCCCAGTGCAAAGGCCTATTTACACTGCCATAATAACACAATTGTTCAAATGGGCTGTATGAAATATGAAGTGAAATCGGAGAGGGATGGAATCTAGTCTGATATGCTTGGTTTCAGAGAGGAAGGAATCGCCTGTCTCGCCATGTTTACCATGCCCGGGATAAATAAATCATAATGCTGACAAATGTACATTTCTTTCCAATCTATGAACGTATAATGACTTTGTGTGGTTTCTTGTCACAGGGCACTCTTGTCAGATACAATTATCTACAGCAAACCTTTGTAGAAATAAACAGCTCAAAAAAGGGGTAAGAAAAGAAAAACACATTTAGAGTTAAATTGTTAACGTTCAGCCTGTATAGAATGTTGTTTACTTTGCGTTTATGGTGTATGTATACAGTATATTACAATAACATGTCTGAGATTTGGCAATTTTAGTAGCCTTGGAACCAAAACATTGCCCAACCTGCCAGATGCCAGCACGTCTCATGGTTTCATGCTCAATATAGGGGGGCCGTGAGTGGAGCACATAAAAACAATGGCAAATACAGTTTTCTTTGCGGACGCTCTATGGTGTTACAGTATCTTGCAGGTCTCTCCTCCCTGGTAGATTCCTTAATACAGGTCTTAATAAAACATGACCAGATTAGTCTTGCTAGTGGTCTCTGAAGATAAACAAATACATTACAAGGAGAACAGTGGAAAACTAGGCTTGCGTTTTTTCTAAGCAAGTTTCCAAGGAACAGTCTGACAACGCAGGGCTGGAGAAGAAAGACAAAAACATGGGGGGGGGGGGGGTTACAGGACGTGTTTCAGGTTATGCCATTTCTGTCGAGCAGGAGATAAAATCAGTACAATGTCTGACGGTGAGGTATGTGTTTCTTTTCTCAGAGCTCAGTAATGGAGAGCGAGTATTCCCGAAATACTTATTGTGAAGAAAGGCCTGTCGGAGCATGCGGTCCTCAGCTTATAGAAGAGCATGTCTCAGAACATGCTAGAGTTTGGTTCCTATTGTGAGAATACCAAAGTGTACACATCAAAGACACTGGCTTTAAGCTACAAATGCTTATCTGCTAGTGCTGCGTGTAGTGTCATTGCGTTAAAGGTAACATCATCTATTGGACAATAAGAGCAACAATTGTTTATTTTAACATATCTGTATGCTGTATCTTCACCATCAAATCACATGATCTCATTGTTTAAATACTGATACAGTGCGTTCACATATTTACTGTACAGGCTCTTGCACCTTAAGTCTAGACGAGTATGAATATAGACCTGTGGTCACAGTTTTATAATTCTGCAGGTAGACAGAGCCAAGCAATATGTGTCTTGTTGAACAAGCAAAAACTGTAGCGTTGTCTGTGGTCTCTGTATCTATGGTCTGAGAGACGCGTTCCATAAAACAAGGCTCCAGGGACCATATGTTACTAGATGTGTGGCCGTGGCCGCACTAGATGGCCATCTTTAACATGTCATAGAGCTGCATGATCCTCTAATGGTGTAACAAGACATCCCGAGCTAGATCGAAAGGGAAAACGTCCAGAGGTCAAGCAAATATACAGTAATAGACAAGATGGCCCTGTGACAAAATTAGTTGTTTTCTTTAAAAGGGCCTTGTGGTTTTGGGTTTTAAGTTCTTTGCCCCACCAACTTTTTCCTCTCTATTTATTACAATTGAAGTCCCATGATGTGTGCATTCATTATGACGTTTGACTTTTAACAGCACAAAGGGAATGGCAGAAAACCTGTTTCATCATGACTGCAGTTCTGGTTTGGCCAAACTAAATGTCAGCTTGTTATAGACTCAGTGATGAGTGACTTTAAAGGTCCTGTTGACCATGGTTTCACTTGGCCGCTTTGGAAATGACATTGACATCAAAAATATTCTGAATAGATCGTTTTTGAGGTGTAAATGAATAGGGGCTGTTGTATAAATAGCAATAGGGTTTAAAAAAACACAGTTCTTTCTAACGAAAGCTATCAGAAACATATATAATCTAAGACAGAATGAGTTACGCCATATTGATACTTCTGTAAGGAAAGAAATGGACAAGAAAAGAAAAGACAGTCAGCACCAATAGAAGATGTGATTGCTTGAGACATGTTAAATCGCAAAGTCATAAAAGTAGAGACTTATTTTCCCAAGCTATTTCCAAGTTAGTGACTTGCAATGGAGAGGCTGTAAAAGCTTAAAATTTCAGTGACAGTTCAGAATTAATTTGACTGTCACATTTAGATATCACACAGAAAAGTCAACGCACAACCAAAAGTCCTGGTGGCTAGTGTTGGCCCAAGCTCATTGGGTGTAATGGTCAACAATGGCCAGTGGTTTAGCCAGATCTGCTCCATGTTTGAGTCTTTCCTGTCTTCACAAATACAGTACAGTCTGTACAACAACTTCCTCAGCTCAAACCTCACCACTGCTGTTTAGTTGCCCATTATCTTTCTAGCATCACTTTTCTATATATATATTTTCCTTTATATATTTGTTTTTATTATTTATATATTTACTTTATTTCTTAAGTCCTACTTTCCTATCATGTGCGCTGTCTTCCTACACACTGAGCTTCCCAGGCTGGCCTAGGTCTTTATATTTCAGGCTTTAAGGCTACTTCTGAAACAAAAGCAAAATTATGGATCTGGTTTGGCTGAAGCAGATCCCAGTGACCCCGGCCTGTGGTTTCCTCAGGCCTGACTAGAGAGAGAGGTGAGGTGGGGAGAAGCGTTTGTGTGAAACTGGCTGTGTATTTGAAGAAAACCCTGAACCACAGCTAATTCAAATGTGCCATTAGCAGGGGGGAGGGGGGGAAGGGTGGGGGTGGGGGGTGGGGGGGTGATCTAAACTGGGGTTGGCCAACAATGAAAGAAAAACCGCATATTCCCGAGGACACCACTTGTTTTTCCTCTTTTGTTGACAGAGCTTTTTTTGGGGAGGAGGTCAAATGGAGGGGGTCAAAGGGAGGGGGGGCACAGCGGGTGTTCAGGCTAAGCACTGTACTTATCAGCTTGTAAATCTTCAAGTGCCCACCGTACTTCCAAGAGCTGTGGGGGCCTTATGCTATTGCTTCTCAAATCTGCCGTGACAGCCGTCAATCAGGACACTTGGGTGTGCCTGGCAACATGAGGTGCCGAGCGGAGCGCTATGGAAATCCACAACAACACGGAGAGAATGGTTAAGAGCCAGGTGTGACTAAAGGTGTAATCATGACGGCAGCGCAGGTCATGCAGCATGCATGGGCCTACTCTGTGCTCCGATATATGCCTCTTTTGGTATATCTAGACAGCAATAAATCAGATATAAACAAAGAAGTATGTCACGACCTTAGCAAGATGGGTCACGCTGAAATAAAACAATCAGTGAAGACAGTACACAATTTCTTCCTGTGTCTCAGAGAGCTTCCTTGTGTGGGACTGCATACTGTGTGGTCTTGGACCCTATTTAGACCTGGTGGGTGACCACTGTACAATTAGGTGCACCATGTTTCACAGAAGCAGCAAAGAGTGGAATGTCTGTCAGTGGAGCAGACCTTCTCATATTTACCCCTGACGTATTCACCTCGACATTCATGGTCCTGCGACCAATCTGGCTTATGGTTGATTGTTAGATGCAGCAGAATAATGACGCAATTCTAAAAACCTCACAAGACACTTGTTTATGGAAGAGCAGATCCTCCAAAGGAAAGACTTACTGCATGCGAAAGTGAAAGCCGATCCCATGGTCATTACAGAATGCAGACCTCACCAGAAGTCAATGGGGTTTGTTTGGTTCAAAGGCGTTTTTGAATGTTGCAGGTTTTCATGTTGCAGGTAGTTAACAGTGTTTAGTCCATGTATTACAGTATAGCACTCTTCATATATGCCATATGTGATTGGCAAATATGTAACATACAGCATCAAATCCAGCAGGAGACTCAATCAGGATACAGTAAAACCCAGAATTGGCCACCTCCTCAATCTCCTCTTCAGCCACAATTAAATTAGTAAAGGGACTCCTGTTAAAACATACATGAAGTTTTACAACAATAAATCTTTGACCTTCCAGAACAGCAAAAACAAATTAGCGGTGAAGTGGATTGTCCAGAGACGATATACTGTAGCAGACTATACAGATTATAGCTGAGTGTTTTAGTGAACTCACAGTGATATGATATTTCACTTTGCATGTTAACACATAGAAGCAGATTTGATGTACTGTTATGAATACATGCATATAAATACAAGACCATACCTGAATACAAACATTATAATCATGTCTTTTTGGCATATCCTGCAGTGCCTTATGGTGCAGAAATTCTGCATATTATGTATAAATATACAATATATATAGTGATTATATGAACCAAAATGCAGAGGTGGGTCATAAATCTATGGCGGTTTTGAAAGCATGCCCTTACAAAAACACTTCAAATGTGAATCACACGTGAACCTAATTTAATCGCATGTGCTTCATACGTTTATTATGTAAGGGAGGGCCTAAAAGCCACAGCCTTCCAGAATGGATCAAAATCAGTTTACTCCATTCCACTGTCACATTCACTCCAAGGAGTCTGATTGTTGTTCTCACTGGTGTTGGTGGGGAGATCCAGTGTCTGTGGCCCTGCTCAGACATACTGTAGGATTGCCTCATCATCTTCCAGCCCAGCCGGCACATCCTTGAGACTAAGCTGCAGTAACCGCCATGGCTGCTTAGCAATGGCCAACCAAAAGCACTGGCTTCTCAAAATCCACAATGCACTCAGACCAGGCCTTTTCACTCTCTCCTACAATTACCATATACCACACACATTTCATTTCAAAACTCTGCCGCTGTTCCATAGAGTGCTGAAACCATGGACTGATTGGCAATGATAACTTATTTGAAAGAAGGGTTCTCTTAAATCAACCTCCTTCACCTCAAGTGGCCATTCAAAACCTGATCCCTGGACAGTTTGATGAGAGAAACCATTGCAGGATGATAGATTACATGGACCTTCTCCTGAAAAAAAACCTTTTCAGTGCTTGATAATTCAATAATGTGAGGTCAAATCCTGCATGTCTGTTCCACATACTGTACTTGATATGTTTCTTTAGTGGCTTATTTGTCTAACAAAGGAAGACTGCGTTGGGCCACGGTCTGGACCAGTGAGTGTCATCATATTCACACTCTGGTAAAGGTGCTGTGTGTGGTCCTATGACAGAGAACGTTGACAGAGAACTATGGCCAAATCCACAATGTATATACGGAGAGTTCAGAAGCAAAAACATCTGTCCATCTGAAGGAAAACATAAATTAGCCATTTAAAACATAATTTTTATGAGGGTTCTATATTTGACTACAGTATATTACAATTAGTGTAATTGTCACTGAATAAAAAGTAATTCTTCCAAAAATATAACAAATTATTTAAATATTGACAATTTAAAAACAAAACATGTCAGATGGACTTAGAGGTTCTTGCATCTGTATATATACAACAACACTGTCTAAATTCTGGAAATCTTAGTTCATAAGAATGATGATTGTGTTATATATACAGTATTTACATTGGGTCAGTGTCTCTAACAGCCATAAATTTGATGCCACTCATAAAATCCAAAGCAATTTGTAAAAGTGATATTGAGAATATACAGAAATCTCTGTTGTGTTTTAACCGATTGAGTCAATATAACCCTTTGATGGTCAATTAGAAGCAGAGCTCAGTGGTGTGGTGGCCATTGTTTTCTCCCATGAAAGCCCGGTGCTCTGTTTTGCTGGCTGTTGTCACAAGAGGGCAATAGCTGCTACTTGTGGGATCCTGAACACACAGCGAGTCTGCTCTTAATTGTGGCGAAACCAACATCAGCAAGACTCATTCTATTCTATATTTCATCCCACAGACACGTCAAAAGAATGGTTACAGTAGTTGGTGCAGGCTGCATTTTCCACGGGAAACAGCCACAATCCCCAAAAAAGCAAAGCGCAATGTCATCACCCTGGAATCCGAGAAATACCAGAACGTCTGAGTTTTATTACAACAAAAATTATTTGTGAGCACAAACAAATGTGGGGGCACAAACATGCTTTTTAATTGAGAAGGCAGATGGTCCAAGCTTTAACTAGGACACGAGTGTGCATTGGCCTGTGGGATACAAAAGAGTCTGACTTAACCACAGGGCTCCATCTCTGTCGCTGTGACTAGGAGACTGACTCTGGGGTTGGAACCCACAAGAATCAAACTGAAATCACCATTGTTGCCTCCGCAGGACACACAGACAGACCAATTCACATGGACAAGTTGCTGTGTGTTTCCGGTGATGGGTGTGCGTTGGTTGTTGTTTACCCAGCAATTGTTAATGCTTTTTTGTGTGTTTTGCTGTCTTAGTTTAGTTAGCTAGCATTCAGGAATGTTGTTACTTCCACTTGAATATCAAGTGTTTGGAGACGCTGTTGGTGCAGTTGGCTAAAACAAAACATTTACACTGAAATCTAAACAATTCTGGATTTGATCAAAGAATTTTCACCATGTAAAAAGCTCATTACATGGTAGTCGCTGTAATTTGGGGGAAATCCCGCCAGTTGAAATGTTGTATTGTAAGTTATCTGAACAGCCTGTATAGAAATGCTGCGGAATCTGTTTGCTGGGATAATTGTGGGGCACTGTGAAGAAAACCTCCCTTGACGATGTCTCCCCTACCAAGCTGGTCATAGGATATTCTGTTTAATAGTTTACCATAGCAGGGGACTGAGTGAGTAATTTTCATTCTGCTGTGCAGTAACTGATTGTCTCAGTGACCACAACAAAGGACATAAGGAAGGGGAGACAGGGAATACCCACGAGTATGGATTTATGGGAGCTGTGAGATTGACACTTTATAGCTCCCAGAGTCCTGTAAGCCTTAACTAGATTTTAACCCAAACCTTATCACCCCACAACAAGTAATTATGCCAGTTTCTATATAATTACATATTATAAGCATATTGTGTCAGAATATATACCTTTCTGAATTAGCTGTTAATGTAAATGAATTAATGTTTTTACATCTAGACATGAGAGGCAACTGAACTAGTTTTGTATCTGTAAAAATAACAACAATTAAAATAGAACAAATCAACAATATTGGAATCAATGCTCCATAAAGCCAAGGGGTGTTGAGATGGTTTTCGTTGTGTCACCAGATCTTTTTAAGATGTTGAAATTAAAATATATTTTGTTATGTTATTATTGTAAATCTAATTGTCACTAATAAAATATAGGCGTTTTATGCAGCAATTAGATGTGAGCACTGCAAGCTATGAAGTCAAAATGGTACAGAACCACTGCTCTATTGAATCTGTTGTGTTAGAAGGTATGTGCGTGGCAGATAGCTGTGTCAACAGGAGAATTGCTTACAAACGCAGGACAGAAGTGTCCCCACATGATGGAGTGACCATCGCCTTCACAGAGCCCTCAGACCTCTACCCTGCGAAAGTTAACCATTAACCAAATTCACTTTGTGCACCACAACAAAAACATTTTGATGGATCTCCTGAGTCTCTGCACTCACAAGGGCATATGTCATGCTATTGAAAATCATCGCATCGCATTAATCCTCAACAATGGTGAACCTTGTTTTAGTCAAGTAGAAATGTCTTACGCTAGTGTGCCAAGTTCAAAGGCCCTGCACTTATTAATATCACATAGTACAGTAACTCACGGACAACCTCTGTCTCTTGTGGTTCCCGGAAAATGAAATCAAGACACAGATGTACAGAGTGAATGAAGCATGAGCACTGAGCACAAGAGAACAGGCAAAGATGCAACAATGCTAATGGAGAAACACCCAACGGCACATCATGACTGACATTAACTCGGAAAACGTTTTGATGCCTTGCATTTTTTCCCCCCAGGGAATCCAGCTGTGAATCCCTATGAACAATTGGAAAACTAATTCTCAGAGTCTCAATTCTGGATGTTTGCGTGTATGCAGAGACAGTGGTTTGCGAACAATCACATACAGATGTGCTCTCAAGGTTCAAACGTGACAATTACCAATACATAAACAGTATTTATCTCAAAAGTATTTAATTTTTCTTCATCAAAAATCTTTGGCAAACTTAATTTAAGATTTACCACCCTTTTAAATAAAATGTATTTAGTCAGAAACTTAAGCTTTTATCTCTTTAAGGTAGTGATTTGCCTTTAATTTTAGAAAGAAACATATTATATAAATTATGCGCTCTCTTTGTCTTACTTAAATAGGCTTTGGCCTTGTCTTGCCTGTGGTGGCATTACTAAGACCAAGGTTTGTCATCACTTTGTAGTTAAATATGGGGAAATGACCCAAGTGGGTTTAAGCAGAAATATATCCCTGCTGTTAGGAACTTGTGTGTTCTACGCAGTCATAGCAAGCTTTATTACTGGCTCCGCTGAGTGATTTAGTGACATCTGGTTGGGTGTGATATCTACTGCAGTTAAGTGCTGAATGCAAGTGTCAGACAACAAGGGGCAGGTGCGAAGTAAGTTCAAGAAAATTACACATCTGACACCACACATCAAAACATACAGTACGTAATGGTTTTCCCATTGGAACAAAATGGTAGCTTTAAGATACAATGGCATGTGAGATATGGGCTGCATCCACTGAGCAGGTGTGATGTGTGGGGGGGTGGAGGAGATGGGTTTGTGTACACAGCCACAGACAAAACATTACGCCACCAGACCCCGCCAACTCCCTGCTCAGCTTTTTCTTGCAAGGGAACCTAAGCCGGTGTGAGGTCAGTGGAGCAATGATGTCAAGGAGGAGGCCGTCTGTGAGGTCACGGTGAACGTCACACTGTTTTGCTGTGAGCCACGCTACATCTCAACTTACGCAGGCCTCCGCAGTGGGACTACACAACTTTAGCTGTTAGCATCACATTCATGTGGCACTGTTAAACCGAATATACTGTAGTGCTTACACTGACTCAAAGCATCACGTGTGCGCCATGTAGAGATTTCCGAAAGGTTTTGTCATTTTCAACACTTTTATTAAAGGATATTTAAACCTTGCAGCCTGAGCATTGATACGGTACATACGGTAATATGAACAATATTAATCTGGATGCTTATCAAGAATAGATACATAGAGTTTCAACACTGCAGAAATCTAAAAGGAATGAGTGGAAAGATCTGTAAGATTCTAATCCTGCATAAAAGTGCCTCTAAATAAATTTTAGGTTGACACCTCTATTTGGTCAAGGAGTTGGATGTACATGGCTTCTCTTTATATGAAATGTATCATGTTATGCTCAAAGGATGTCACACTGTGCTTTCCACAAATGCATAGCATGGCGCTGCTTGTAACAACAGACACACTCCACACTGAATTTTCATGAGAGCTGCCTGGCTCAAGTGTGATTTATCCTCTGTATACTCTGGCAGCAGGTTTTGTTCAGTAGTGGATATAGGTGGTTACTTCAAGACCAGCAAAATATGGATGGGCACACTTGTATGCTTTCAGCTTTTCTTTTGTCTCAACGTGGAGCCTCTGAATAATTGGTGGACCGTCAATCAATCTAGAAGAACTTCGGCATTTCATTGATTCATTGGATCCTTTGGAAAAAATATGTTAAGAGATACAATCGTCTCTGTATCAGAGGAACATTTAGATTTTTTAACATGTTACTATATATAAGATTAGTATTTAAATTGATTTTGATATTATTGGAACAATTGTTCTACGGGATAGGATTCTTTCCTATTAGATTCCTAATAGACCTTTTTTTCTAAGAACAAAAAAGAAAAAACATTTTTTTGGTTAGCTGTCTGCACCATGGTAATGCAATATGGTGAAAGTATAGTTAGTTCATGAAAATACATTATATGTTACAACTAGAGTTGTACACAGGTTTCTATTGAATTGTATGTGTCTGCCATCTATTGGACTTCTATGAAACACCACTTTGGAAATTCTTTCAAAATTGACAAGTGAACATTTATACAACACAGTTTGGGGGAAAAAAGCTAATTAGTGCATTTGAAGAATTATACCATTTTAAAATAATTTAATAAAGAGTTTAATAATTTGTGAATAACCTCAACATTCTGGTTGTACCCATCTAAAATATATTTTTGTTTTTTTGTTTATGGTAATGAGCAAACGTGGTTTGTAATACAGAGAAAAAAAGGAAATACCCCTAAATGTATTAAAATAACTCACTTTTACCCTTTAACATATGTTGTGGTAGACTGAGATAGAATGCCAGGAAAAAGCGGGAAAGGGTTAGCGCAGGATTCAAGCTAGCACGTGCCTCCCATGGCCCTCTGGTCTGGATCCTGGGGCGGCCTTTACAGTCAAATACAGTCAATGCACTGGGATGAACTCCCACTAGCCCCAGACCTGGACCAGACACCATCATGATTGACCACTCGCACACCAAGAGGCCTGACCAGTATTGTCCCACTGTGTGTCACACAAACAAACAGTGAGACAGACGACAGACACATAGCGTTCCTCCCATCATGTCGACTCATCAAGCCCACTGAGCTTAGTCATACCGTAGGCTTCCACTGCAGGCAGCTCCTTCTTGGCCTTGTCCCCACACATGTACGTGGTTTGGTAGCACTGTGAGGGACAGGGACCGTTGTCCCAGCTTCTTACTGTCCAGATTCAAGACGAGCCAGTCTTTACGTCACGGTTCCTCCAACACAGTCTGAATGTACTGTCATTGTGGCCATGCCGTTTGTGTAAAGCTTTTCGTACCAATACCACTCAATATGGGTGCTGTGATGATCAGCAGTGCCAATATTTCTGCACATCTTGGTTCACTTTGTACTGAGAATTACAGTACATCTGTGATATAAACCCACAATAGCTTTACGTCAGAGGGTTCTGACATGTGCTATAAGTGACATAATCACCAATACTAGATGTGAAGCGAGCGTTGAGCGTTTTGAACGCTGAAATGATATGGCATGTACATTGTAAGAATGACTTAATTAATGACGCTATTAGGAGGGAATTATAGTGAGACCAATATACTGTAGCTATTTGATGACGCAGCATACATATGCCTGCGGTAAACATCTTGCCTGACACAGGCAAGACTGCATTTCATTATATCTGCAATAATCCTGCAAATACACTAGCCTGATGTAACCAGACCCAAAATTCACTTAGTGAATAGGATCTGGATACGCTCTATTGTTAAGTGTTATCAGTCGCTGCCTCCTACTGGGCATAGACCTCTGGTTTATTTAGAAACTATTGGACAGCCTTTAACCAAGCGGTTTATATCGCTTCATCTATCTCTACCAGCATTTGGACACAAACACTGGACTTTAACGTAATTGGATTTAGCCACCCTAACTGGTCCCTGATTGGACCGCCATGCAGGGTCGCTGTGCAATGTCTGCGAAAGCTAAAGCGATCAGGATTTCCAGATTGTAATCTCAGCAAAAATTGATTTTAGAGGAAAAGGCTCTGCAAAAACGCTACACTAAAATAACATACTGTGCATGGTTACTTCCCTGTAAACTGAGCATTTTGCATGAGCACAATAATCTACAAAATACATTTACTTTTCCAAGTTAAAATAAATGGCCTATCTTGAGAGCTTCAGAGCATGTTTCAAAATATGATACGGTCAGGCTGAGTGCATGGACATGTTGTTCAGTCCATATGTAATCTAAATCCTCTGATACATAAGATGTAAAGGAAACCTTTTTTTCTCTCCAACCAGACCATTTGGGATTACCTGCTAAGCTGTCTGATTCAAACCTACAGTACTGTACCACTCATTGGTATAATTACATAGGTTCCTTGTCAAGCATTTAGCAAATATGTACCATATCAAATGTGGATATAAAGAGGTTTTCATGTTCTGTAGTCAACACACACACACACACACACACACACACACACAGTCATTTCATTTGCTGTTTCATGTCAACCACACAGCTGACCTGCTGCCCTCTATTTCCTCTGAGGAGGATATCCCTCTTGAGTAGATCCTTAAAATCCATCACGGTAGATGACTGGAGATCCTGAAAGATGTTCCTACCCCACCATTGTCTTTGAAGGCTCTGGTCGGGCCTGGCCACAGCGATGATTGCAACCCCATAGTTAGGCCATTACTGACATCTGCACGGCTTGCTCTGGGTCTCATGTGACCCCTTGTATGAGGGAGAGAGTTCTGGTTCACTGGTCAATGTAATTAGGAATGTGGTTTCTAGTGCACACACGTCTTCTCAACTACCTCAACCACTGCCACTGCTATCTTCCTCTCGCTCCTGTCCTGCAGCAAAGCTTTTATTCATGGTTGCTACATCCTTTTTGCTTGGAAAGACCATCCGTATTGTTCAAACTCAAACATTGGTTCAGTCTGGAATCTCGATTCAAATGTGTTGATTCAAAGAAGAGGCATGGTCAGTAGTGACTGGTCAGAAGTAGACCCACGTAGGGAGGGCTTTCAGAAAGCGTGAAGCAAAATCTGGATGGTACTACCACACTCTGCCTTTCACAAATATACCAAAGTGATTATCATATAGACTTGTTATATGAGCATTATGGTATGCTGTATATACAGTAACTCTTAGAAGATATAATATCAAGTCTTCCCATAATTTAAAACACGTGCCCTGAAAACCTTTCAGCCTATTCGCCCAAAACAATTACACTGTAGCGACAAACTAGTTGCATTACTGTAACAAAAAATAATGTTTATTCTGTAGTAAACACAAAACATTTTATATCAAGTAAAAGTGAACGCTACAAAAATACTAGTGTTCATATTATGTGTTAAAAAATCATATCCTTCAATGTTTTGTTTCTAAAAGCATGCACTTTCAGTTAAAATATAATTCATAAGTTCTTATAGCACAATGCTCTTTGGCTTAATTGTGTCTATTGTGCGAGATGCAATAGAGCTTGTCATATTAAATCATAAATATGTGCTCTCATTAATGTACATTTACAGGCAGCGTGTGTGTTTGTCAACACCAAAAAGGCTAAGAGCAATCAAAGTAAATTAATATTGCCCATCTAGTTCCTATTATAACCACCACATTCAGCTCATTCCCTGTAAGATCATTCCCATTTTGTTTGCGTTTCTTAATTGTGCTGACTTTAAAGGAAGGTGCAGTAAGCTGACGGATACGATGGTACGCGGAATACTTAGAACCAGAACTCCGAGATGAACACATACACGTTGATGATGTTTTGTTGGGAGTTGCTGTTCAAGCGATTGCTCGTGGACAGTTTGAGCATGAAGTTCATGGGACCAATCAGGCGCTTCACCTGCCGCACCACCCCTAGAAGAGAGACAGAGGAACTGGGATTCAATATGGAGCATCATTCATTTCTGCGGTGTATATGGTTTCTTAAAACAAGACTGAAGGAGGGAAAAGTCACAACACATTCCAAGCTATTGCCTATTGTTTTATGCTGTTTATAAAAAGATGATATTATTAGTATTGGAAAAAAACATATAAATATAGTTACAGTACATGTTAAGCACCAAAACATGATCCTCATTTTGTTTTAGCAATATACTGTATCTTCATGAGTCAGCTTACTGTAACTGACTTTAGCAGAGAGTTACCGTACATAATCACTAGCCTACTATTTGTCAAAAGCAAGATTATCATTGTAATAACAACCATACATTTGGATTGTAAATTGTGTTGAAAGCAAGCTTTTTCAGGTACAGCAGGCATCATTGCCCATTAATCGCCCATTAACTGTGCTAGCTATTAGTTAGTAGCAATCAGGTGCCTAATCACATTATTGTTGCCAGGTATACTGAATAGTCTCATTACACCGCAAGTACTGGATGTTGCCCAGGAACCAATGTGGTTAAACATGCATAGTGGATGTATTAGCCTACTGTTCTGGTTGTTGAAATGGTATGTAGCTTTCTAGTTCTTGGTGAACTTGATTTATTGAACTTGCTATGACTGTGATAGAGCTCTAGCACATATCCCATTGCCTGACCACCTTTCACATGTGCATGTCACATGTACAGTATCTATGACACATACAGCTTATCCAGCTGTTAACAGGTCTGCAGACCACCGTCTTGTGACCAAGTGCATTGCTTCAGACGACGACAGGCATGAAGCCTGTCAGAACCCTCCAGAGTCAGAGGGATCACAGTTTAATTCCTCCTTCTCTGCAGATTCTTTATTTCCTTCAACCCTCTCCCCGTGGACAAGACACCCTCCGCCACGTAAAAACAGATGGGCTCATGAACACGGAGTAGATCAAATAAAAAGAACGACAACAACCACACAGCACAACGCAAAAACCAACCAATGGTTGGAATTGGCCATGGAATGGCCATGGAATTCGTTTGGGAGCTCCTTTCAAGTGAACATGCGATTACAGGGTGAAAAAAACAGCAGTGTTTATACAAGCTGTCAGCTGGCTTTTTCACCACAGAGGACTGGTGACATTTCAGCTCAGGCCTGTTTGAAATGGCATCTCTGGAGTGCAGTAAGCCAGTACAACCTCCACACTGTCGCCCTGTCATTGCCTCTCTCCCAGTTGTTTCCCTAGCCTTCACACATGCACTGAACATCCATAAGGTTCAATAACAAGCACAATGAGACAATCAATGATTACTCGGGACATTGTTCACTTGATATCCTCCCCTCATAATATCCTCCCTTTCGTCCACCATTGCTTTCCCTTCCTGAGGGGGGCCTGATGTTTGTGGCACCATCACTGTGGCCCACAAGGGTAAATGAGTCCCATGTGTTCGACGGTGGAGAGCAGTTGCAGTCACGCGATACAGCCATGGAGGCACTCTTCCAGGAATCCCATCTTTAACTGTGGAGTAACAACCTATAGGAGCGTGTCTGCTTCTGCTGTTCTCTCACCGTCTCAAGTTCTCCATCTCTCTCTCTCTCTCTCTCTCTCTC
>JAOEGT010052905.1:0-19209 GCA_025447795.1 Speoplatyrhinus poulsoni | reverse complement strand
AGTTTGGGGTCCCTTGCTGAAGCTGCTGCCCCCGCGACCCGACTCCGGATAAGCGGGAGAGGATGGATGGATGGACATTTATTTGTACTTAATATGTTGCATTTCCTCTCCCAAAAATATTGGAATCGGAACCGGGAATCGATAAGAACCGGATTTGATAAGCAGAATCGGAACTGAAATTGATTACATTTAAATGACACCCAACCCTACAAACATGGATAAGATTAGTATTGGTGCATTACCACAGCAACTGTCCAGAGCAATGCTACTGTCTACATGGTCTAGAATGTATCAGTTTGGTCGGTCAGTCAGTCAGTCAGTCAGCCAGTGAGTGAGCAACTGGGGGAGACTAATTTCAAAACTCCAATGAAGTGTCCCAGATAATTTGTTGAACAATTGTATATTTAATAAATTGAAATGGTGTGAATATTCTTCGCTATAAACATGTATAACAGTGTGAATTGTAGTTAAAGGTTAACAAAAGTGACTATAAATAAAGTAGCAATTAGCATAGAATTATTACCCAAGACACAGCATACCATGGTATAATGACCAAGACAGAAGAAGAGGAAAATAGACAGAGACAGAGGGCACACCCAGTCAGGTCGTCCAGAGTAACACCACCAAAAGCCACCCATATCAAAAATCAGCATGTTTTATACAGGAGAGAACTTGGGGCTAGCAATGTCTTAAGTTCCATTGGCTAACTTAACAGTGAGGATGAGGATAAGGGAAAGTCTCATGCCTTCAGGTGTGTGAGGAAGATACAGACCCCTTGGCGTCAGCTCCCTGCAGTGTGTCACACACAGGATCTTGGCCATCTGTCAGACTGACAGACCTGAGAGGTAATACTGTGCTGAGGGCTTGTGTTTTTAAGAAGTTACAACAAGGGCTTGTTTGCAAATGGCGGGATGCAAATGGAGCAAAACACTTTAAATGTATATTGGAAGGTGGGAGGGCTTGCTGTAAGGTCTAAAGGTTTGTCTGGCCTAAATACATTTGCTGCCCCCCTTTCTTCTGGGGGATGAGAATACAGTAAGAACAGATGAAAGTATCTCAGGTGAGCTAATTGTTCTGGGGAACAAATGGTGGACTTTATTGTCCTGGAGGAGCCTGTTGTGATATGAAGATAATAAATTGCATAAATGATTTGTAGATATAAGGGCTTATCTTTAATATTAACTCTAAAAGCAACATTTGCTCATGGTGTCCAGTCCGGCTCTGCGTGTCCGGCAAAAAGAAAAAAAAGAAACTGAAATGAGGATCGGGGAGGTTTTTAATTTATCCGTAGAAGCTAAAACAAAAAATAAATGTACTTACATTTGTTTACGGTTTCATATGAAGTAGTTAAACATGATGTTTTCACATGTTGCAGAGTGTGACGAGATCCCGTGTCACAAGATCTCACGAAAGGAAATTGTCACAATATTTCTCAGAGATGAAAATCTGTCTCGTGATTTCAGCATGACTGAGTGACGTGAAATTAACATAGAATATGCCCCCGCCACTTTTAAAGCGTTTGTGTGGCATCATCTTGGGTACAACATGGTGTGTACAAAAAGCCTGCCCTATGGCTTAGTCTTAAGTTAATTCTCCCATTACTAAACGTTGTTTAGGTTTATATGTCCCAAACATCACGATTGCATTGCGGGCTGCAATTTGGGTTTCTTACCTTTATACACAATATACAATATTATGCAATACGTGCATAATAAAGGTTGGGCACAGTGCGTTCCCTGTTACCTTGATGTGACCTCACTGACAGCAGTCTTTCCATCAGTACAGAAGGTAGCCAATGAAAACAGCTAAAATGCCTGGCCAGGGGTCTCCTAGGCCAGTGTGCAAGGGCTGAAGATGGAGCGCATTAGTCATAAGCAAAGAGAAACAAGTGTGAATACAACAGCGTATCTCAGAAAGGCTTCACCGTTGCCACACTAATGCGGATCTGAACTCCAGCGTGTCAAAAGTACATCTGGATGTTCTGGGAATGCCGTGACCAACTGGTTTAATTATCTTTCTCAGTCATCCTGTCCGATTGCATCGCTTCCTTTCTTTTGCATCACTTTCTTTTGCATCGCTTTCTTTTGTCCTTTGCTGGATGCAACCTTGTGACTGGAAGTCCATGTAGACCATGGAAATATTTCTGAGTCATACCACTGATAGGTTGTGCTGGTTTGAGGGAGAACAGGCCTATAAGTTGTGGTTAAATGTATTAAAGAAATCCTATGTTGAACACTGCCTAGTTAGAGGGGCCGATAATTCCTCTAAACGTGTTCATACTATTATTGTTCTAGGACCACTGTCCAGGTCACATAGCTAATGAACGCCCCTCCAAGATGTAAGGACATAATTGGTCTCACCACTTATTGTGACACCAATGCTGTTTACCACCCCCAAGACGGGGACTGTGGGTTTTTCAGGAGAATTCATGTGGAGCGTTGCTCTGGAGTAGCATTGTGTGAGCCACAGGAAGAAAATGGACCAGCGTAAAGACACATGCACGATCATGTATAGTTCGATTTCCAATTCATCTTAATCAGTCCATTCAGAATCTAATTCAATAGGTAATTCTGGGACAGAGTGACAATATTTTCACGGGTGATAAAGGGAAATAGGAGTTACAGGAAAACCAACAACAGCAAGAGGCTGATGGACTGAGGTGTGACACAGATGGAAAGATAAAGATGGAGGACAAATTAGAAAGAGATAAGGTGCTCTGGCCTCCAATGGTGCGTCTCTACCCTTCTACATGTTCCAAGCAGGCTACTCTGGCCCTGGTCACACCTGGCATTAGTGTCTGTCTCCATTTGATCTCCTGATCTGCCCTCCCCAGCTCGAATAAGCATGTACAGTATAGGTGTGTATTGTATGAGACCAAATCGCTTTATTGTTTTTAATCAGGCAGCAAAACATTTCAAGTGATTAGTCGGACAAACATTACAATAAAAAGAAATGATTCCTCGCCGTGTCCCAAGCAAACCAAATAGTCATTGCCAATCGCCAATGCCTGCCATGTTGCATAATAATTTAAAGTTATTAAATTAATATAAATTCATTAAATTAAAGTTAAAATAATGTTGCTAATTATAAATAAAAAAAAACACAAACAAAATAATTACCAAACAAACTGAGAACTCAATCGATTACATACAGTATTTATTTTTTTAGATTTTTACAAAGTCGCTATGTTATCGCTAGTTAGCTAAGGTAAAAAGCAATACGAAACGG
Source organism: Speoplatyrhinus poulsoni (assembly GCA_025447795.1). Classification (NCBI taxonomy): domain Eukaryota; kingdom Metazoa; phylum Chordata; class Actinopteri; order Percopsiformes; family Amblyopsidae; genus Speoplatyrhinus; species Speoplatyrhinus poulsoni. The sequence goes on along the minus strand of JAOEGT010052905.1, from coordinate 15,981 downwards.
TTCCGATCGTTTCAGATGCATATATGCATTTACAGACCAAGCAGAAAATGTCTGTCAATGAAAATGCAATAAAGAAAGCCCACTGTCCAATACATTTCGAGTTGCGTTCTAGACAAAAAACTCTCACAGGGCCCAATGGAAGCCCGGCTTCCAATGCGGGATCCAAGCCCAAATGACGTGTTAAATGTCTATTGTTTGTGGTTTGGGCACCTGGTAAGGATGCCCCCTGCTCGCCTCCCGCTGGAGGTGTACCAAACACGTCCAACTGGGAAGAGAGCCTGCGGCAGACCCAGGACATACAGGAGGGATTATATCTCCCAGTTGGCCTGGGAGGGCTGGGAATCCCCCGAGAGGAGCTGGTGGATGTTGCTGCAGACCCACCTGGGCTGCTCTAATGACCCTGTTGCCACTGCTACCCTAATGGAGAAATGGTCAAGATAATGGATGGGTGGAGGTTAACGTCAATCTTTTTGCCATTTAAACAAAGTGTCCTATTGAAGACCTCTTAAATGGGACCTTATGGGTAGTGCTTCAGCTGGTCTCGTCAGAAAGGAGCCTGCCATGCTGTATGCGCGGCACAGGGTTCGAAAAGGGATATTAGTTCAGATATTCTACAATTTGTAATGCCTAAATAGCACCGTTGTCATGAGCAATATGGACACTTTGGTTAACATCTCCCTATTAGAATGTATGGCCATTGTAATTCTAGTGTCGTGACAACATTATTTCCAAAACAAATTAAGCAACAGTTTATGACTGTTTGAGGGCAGGACAGAGGACAATGTACTGTATGAACACCATGGTAACAGCTCTTTGGACAAACAAAAAACCTGGCTACTTTAATCAGACAAAAATGTCTGCCTCTTACAAAGCAAACATTGCATGTGGCTTTCATGTTCTATTTCAATGAACTAGAGATGGTGAACAGAGTGCTGCTCACCAGCCTTGTGTTTGGATGTCCTGCAGCTACACTTTGCCAGTTCCCTGCCACCGGCCGTGTGCTGCAAATCTGCCTTTAATAACAAAGAAAGTCATATTTAATAATGCTGCGAGCCAGAGGTGAGGGCACCAGGTTCCTCCAGACCTTCCAGCCTTGGAACGGTCCCACCTGCCACTTTGATGCCCACTTACATCAATTATCCCCGTGGCAACAATGGATGGGTCCGCTGTTGAAATCCTGAAAACATTCACAGCCCATTACAAGCCACAGCTCTGGTGCGATGTGAACAGCCAGAAGACATAGGGAGCAGTGGACTCCTCAGGCGGCCCCGGGCCAAGCTCATAGCGTCACTTACAGGCCCTGGCACAGAAGAGTGCAGAGTGGTCACAACGTATCCTTGTAATAAAAGAGAAGGGTTGTGTGTGTGTGTGTGTGTGTGTGTGTGCGTGCACGCATGCGCAAACCGCTCCAGGGTGCAGAACAAAGAAAGAAAACACACACACACACAGAGAACAGGGAACACACACACACAAAAACCATAGTACACGTTAGAAAGGGGAACGGGATGTATGGGAAGGGGGGGGGGGTAAAGGGGCCCTGCTTATCTTAGGGGTGCAGGTGATACTAGAGGCCCCTCTGGTATGCACACAGGCCTGCCTGGCAGGGTGGCTAGCAAACAAAGAGAAAAACCTCAGTATGAAACCAGCTAACAGACAGTCATTGTGCCAGCAGTTGCAAATATAACACCATAAACAATACAATGTTGGCAAATATATTATCGATTATGTGTACACAATTTCCCCAAAAAGGTCCTATATTATATTTGAAACAAACTATTTTCTATGTAAAGATACAGTGGACGAAAATGTGGCTCTTCAAGTGTCATGGCGATTAACGCACAAAATAACATGGCAATATGAAACAGGGTCACAGATGAAGGGCCATTGGCTCCTAGCTATGTGGTGCCTTGAAAAAGACTGACTCAGAGTTTGCTGCCAGCCATGGCAACACATATCAAAGCAGCAGCAGTTGCCCAAACCCAGAGAAAAGTGGCGATCACATGTGACAGGTGGTGAAAACCGTGCATGTGTTATAAACTTTAAAATGTCTAAGGCTATAACTTGTGCCATAGAGAAAACTGCACCTCCATGTAACCGCATAACCGTTTGTGAACTGTCACAGTAACACGAATATACAAATTAGTCTGAATGCACACACCTGCTAGAATACATACTGAGTTTGTACGCATGTGGTCTTATACTGTGTGAATGATAATTATTATCTTTATGGACAGCAAGAAGACCAATGTGGAATCCTCTATAGATAACCAGCCACTATTGTTTGACACTTAATTGTCAGTTTAATTTAACAAACTACTGTTTTGAGGTTATTCTGAACTATTGTGATGCGGAAGTAAATGTGAAATATAAATAATTTGTTGTTAGCACTACATAGTAGTGTATCACATAGTGATAATCAGGGTGTTTAGCCCATTTGCTTTCCATCTAGCTGCTTTAACAATGTGGACATGCTCTTGACAACCTGCTGCTGCTAAAACAGAACAATGGACTAACAGGAGATTGAGGGGGGGAGGGGGTTGCTTGTGTGTGTGTGTGTATGTGTGTGTGCATGTGCGCATGTGCGTGTTTGCGTGTGTGCGTAATGCAATTTTTAAAAGTAGAATGCAGAACCAAATTGAATCAGGACTGAAAAGCGGTCCAAGTGGCCCGGGGGAAAGCAGTTAGCGGGAGTTAATAGGAGTTACTGATAATCTAAAGGTAAGAGTTACCTGACTGATGCTATCTAAAGCCAAGAAACGTGTGATTTTACAAAATTGGGCCTCACCCCTCAACTTACAATTAAAAACCATTTGTCAGTCACAGAATCTTTGACCAATCAGCGTACTTGTGCCTCTGTTTCAGAAGATCGCCCCCATGTGGTTCTAGTTTCGATTAGTTTAAGATTGGTTGTGCTTCTCAGCAGCATGTGAGATGTGATTTAAATTACTTTCCTTTCATACCACCTCAAACCTCAAGTGCGAACTTATCAAATGTAGGCTATGCTCACACACATGCAAAGACATACAGCATACTATGTGCATAACAAGTTCCCTGAACATGATTACTTATTTTGCTTTCTAAACCCGTATATCATTTTAAAACGGCCAAAAATCAGTGGTGTGCCCAGAAAGAAAATTACATGCATGTATTGCAAGATGATGTGCATGCTAAAAAAACAATTTAATAAACAAATAAAAAAAAAAAATCATCAGCCCAGACTATCATTTTGACATCACGGAGTTGAGATGACTTATCTTGCAGCCATCTGCGACAACTAAACAAGTAAACAATATTTAGCGATGAACAGTAAAGAGATACGACATGACAGTGTTTTTTATTTGTATTAAGGTTCTGAATAATCTCACACCACCAGGGAGCAAGAGGCACATGGCGATTTCTCCACAGTGCATGAGTGTGCTATTGGCACATTTATCACTGTCACTGGTATGGAAGAGCCTTGTCCATCTGTCTCAATCTACACATGCTGCCCACAGTATGGAGTTACAATCTGCCAGACAGCCCCCCCCCTCACATGTATCACAACGTAGAGACGTAGTAAAGTCTGAGACGAGTTTGTCATCCAAGATGTCCCCTCCTGCATCCATTCCTCCATTTCCATTGGAAAAAAAGTAAACAAGATGAATTTCTAGAGCGGCCTTTTTCTTTCGTTTTGCTTAAATAAAATTTGAGGAAAGGATCGTAACATTGTCTCCAGTGTGTTGGCTCCGGGTAGGAGCTGTGTCTGTGTTAAGTCAAGTCAAGTATATTTATTTATATAGCACATTTAAAAACAACCAATGGTGGCCAAAGTGCTGTACAGAGCAAGGCAAGAAAATGCAATAAAATACAACATACAACAACAATTAAAAAACACAAAAGCAAACAAGCACGTGTCTCAAGACCTAGTTGAATGCCAATGAGTATAAATTAGTTTTAAGACGAGAATTAAATGTATCAATGGTAATAGATGATCTAATAGCAAGGGGAAGACTATTCCACAGTCTCGGGGCAATAACCGAGAAGGCACGATCACCCTTTGTTATCAAACGAAACGTGTCTGCTCATGATGGATGTGAACGATCCTGGGTCACGTGCAGTGCACTACAGATGTGTACACACGCGACAAGAACATCGGAGACCCTCTGTAACATACAGTGCTAGTGTATTGCCCACACTATGAGACGTTATTCAGATAGAGATAGCACACAGTGGTCAAATTAGCCATTTAAATAAACATCCTCTTTTCTTCTAATGTCAAAATACACATCATATAAGGATTGGTCACATTGCATCTGATGCACACGCACACATACACCCCCCTCTCTTCAACTCCCAATCTTACAGTATGGTGTGTGTGTGTGTGCGCGCGCTTGCGTGTGCGTGTGTGTGTGTGTCTGGCTGATGAGCTACAGGAGCAGGACCTTTTTTAGCTACAACAATGTAGAGCCACACCGGATGGAGGAGGCAATGTCCAAGGCATGCCAAATGTCAGCTGGGTCAGACGTCAATCTGTCTGCTGACAAACATACACTTGCACACGTACGTGTTAAGGTTAGATACTTGTACATATTCTAAATTAGAAACAGGTTACTATGGAGTATAATTTACAGTTACTGGTGTGAAATCATTACATCGTGCAGTTAACTGCAATTTATTTTATTATTAAGAACATTTTCTACTCATAGTAGTGTATCAATTTATAGCCATTATTTCATTATTAAAGACTGAAAAAGTCAATAATATTGATCATAACATGCAATGGCATTTTAATAATAATGTTTTATAAGGGGGAGTGGGGGGTACTCCTTAACGTTATACAAGCTGGTCAGACAAACACGTAGTCAAGACCAACTTAGTCCAGGGTTAGGGTGAGTTCAGGACTGAGAGGATGAGGATGAATCAGTCAGTGGTCAACTACAGACAGAGACTAGTCAGCGTCAGTCAGAACAGCTGAAGATGGCAACTGAAGCAACTCCCTGGCTATCTGAATGTTACAGGACAGATAAGGGCCACTAGCATTTTGGAGAGAGCCTCTGTTTCCATTAGTACATCTCACGTTGCTGTTCCATAGGCTGGGTTACTTTAAATCTCATCTCTCTGTCTTTTGCACGGCACCCAAGATGTGTACATTAGAGAGGTGCTTTCTCCACACGATGTGTGTATACCCATGATGCAACACAAAAAAACTCATCTACATCCTACAAAAACAAAACTTTGCTTCCGCCAACAACGCACGGGCTGTGGATGAACAGACATGGCCAATCAGTGCGGGTGTAACTAGGATGTGCACCAATCCCAGGCACACACCCTGCAGAGGCGGCCATCTTCAGCAAGGGGAGCCAGAGCCAACAAGTTTGGTCTATCATTTTGAGGCCCAGAAATTCCTGCATGTCTGCATACCAGAGCGTGTGAGGTAAAGATGGGGGTGGGGGGGCAAGCAAAGGAAAAGAGGGGAGCGGGAAAATCTCTGACACAAGGTGGAGCAGCAGAAGAGCGGAGAGAAGAAAAGGAAAATGTGTACCGATCAGGCAGCAAGCGAGATCGTTAGGTACACCTTAAAACACAAGCTCTGTTCCGGAGGTACCTCGGAGACCTCCTTATATTTGAGCAGTTTCTGAGGTTTTCCCCGTGTAGCACACAGGGCCAGTGAGATAGGACAGAGCGAAGCAGATGTAGCTGTAATGATAATGCCCATTGCTTCTGAGGAAAGCAGGGAGTCAGACAGCGAGTGGGAGTGGAGATGGTGAAGGAACAGATAATGGCCCGGCACGTACAGGGCTGTACTGACGTACTATTCTAAAAAGACTGCAGAAGCTATTCTTACTGCACTCTAATAACTAGGGCTGTGCAATTAATCCAATTTTTAACGTGATTTCAATTTCGTCCCCTGACAATTCCAGAAACCATGCAATCGAGAGAAAACCTATTTTGCAAGTAAACTCTTATTTTGTCTTGTGTTCTGAATGGATGATTTTTCCCGATCTTTCACTTTCATCCTCGAGGGATGAAAGTAAAAGATCAACGTGAAAAATATTAAGGGACATTTCACAGTTGACGGTGTTTTCACTGTTCATTTGTTTCACTGCTTTTAAGGTGCAGTAAGTGCAACATCTTTCCAAAGTCAATGAGTGAAGTATTAAAGATTGTGTAAAGCAAATACAGATTTACTTGGAAATATTTAATATATGTTAGAAATCCATTCCTGTGTATATTTATTGTATCTATGACCAGTAAATGGCCTTCTGAATTCATACACACTTCCTTTATTCTACCCTGTTGTTGCCAAGTCAACTAATTTGATGTATTATTACTGCGTTTCATATATTGAAACCTAATTGCTCTAAATAGAAACATTAAAATGCCAATTGAAAAGGTACTGAACACAGCATTTTAAAACCTGAAGTAGGGGGCAGCAGCAGGAATATATACAACATCTACATTCCCGTGAATTCCTAATAATCAAATGTCCGACCGGACCCAGTCTTCAGCCGCCGTACAACCTCAAAGCCACCAATAAAATTCCAAGTATTTGCTGAAGCATGAGCATCAGATGTCCTGAATAGCTGTGTTCACACAGACGATGGCCTGTAACCAGCCAAGAGAGATAGCCTATTTAGACAGTGTGCACTTCATGTTGTAAAGTGAACCACAGTGATAGAGATACAGATCTGGGACTTCTAAATACTAAAGTAACTGTATGCAGATTAAAACAAATGGCTTGCCTGCATGCATTGCTGACTAAAGAAAACAAATATTTTAAACAATATTTTTTTATAAAAAGAATAAAAAGAAAAAAACTAAGTGATACATCAGTCTTCTAAACCAAAGCTTCTCAATGTAGCATATTTGATGATGGGGAAAAAAAAACTATGCAAAAGGTGAAACAATGAATGATATCAATGAGGGAAAAAATACATTTTATTAATCAAATAATTTGTTGTGATTTAGGAAATGCTGTTTTAGGTACTTTTTAACGTATGAATTAGTTATTACTATTATTCAAGATGCCTTCGCATTCCTATCAGTTCCGATACCTTGTGATTACCAACTGTACCATTTCATGGAATATATTGTTTGGATGAATCAATCGTTTTATTGTCTATGGTATTGTTTTGATTCTGTACAGCACTTTGTTTTTAAAAGTTATGTATGAATAAAGTGTATTATTATTATTACTGAAGTCCTTAAGCTGTGCACATGGACCAATGATAATATATGACTGGACTTTGAACTAAACAGGAGAGCTATGCTCTCATTTCAGATAGGACAATGTCGTACACTGTATACCCACATGCGTAGTGGATGAATTTCAACATGGTATAGTGTCTCAAATCAAACACGCAAGATACTTACCAGGAATGCAGCATCATAATATCTGCTTACTTTGTGTGCCCCTGGTTTCAAGCAATGTATAAGTGATGCCACCGACACCAAAGACGCTTCCCTTTTCTACTGTGCAGGTGCGTTTCCTAACTTAAAACTACCAGTACCTCTTGGTTGGTGGTCACTGCCCTTCCGCTCCGTAGCCAAGATGGTGACCACTGAGGGTGAGAAATGTTTCTCACTTTCACGCGTTTTTACAGTTATATGTACACCATCTGTTTATTCACAGTGCACTGCATGTTGCCGATTTCTACTTGTCAGTGTGAATGCACTTACAGTAGGCACTCATAATAGCAAATGTAAGTACAGAAGAGCGTGGATTGAGACAACTCTTTTTACTCACTAGTCCTACAGCACTTGTGTAGCAGTAACACGCAGACAGAGAGCTACTGAGTAGTGTTTGCATGCGTTCTTCCAATTGACATGTGAGCGCTAGTAAATGCTGGCTAAACAGCATAGCGTAGCGCCACTGTCGATCTACCTGCATCATTAAAACATGCTGCATATGTGAGTGTGTGTGGCGGGTGTTCCAACATGGAGAGCAGGCTGTCATCTGATATACCATACGAACACCTGAAAACAATCCCCTTTCCATTAACTAGATGAAGGGTCGTTTTCCCCTCTCATACACAAACCCCCATGGGTTTCTCTCATCCAGAGCTGTCTTCTCAGTGTCACAACAGACATAACCTGGCTGAATTATTAACAGACACATATTCATTATGAATAGCAGCAGCAGCAGCAGCTAAAGTGAATAATACAATTAAAATTTGTAGACATTAAATAGTTTCAATAAATACTATTATTTTAATACATTTCTCTAATCAAAATAAGCTACTATGATATCCCTAGCGATGCGTTGGTAAAATATGTGTTGAAATTAAATATTAATAGTATTTAGGCTTCCTCTACAAAGTGAGCATATTTCATTTGCTTTTAAAATACTCTAGTTGTGCCACACAACATCATTCGGATTGTTTAAAGCCATTTCAGAGAGCTGATATCTTATAAAGGGCCACAAGTCAAAAGCACTGAGAACTACTTGTCTAAATGTACAGTATGGTAAACTCCTCTCCCCTGGGGCCAGTCATGACCGGCAGCAGGAAGTGCTTGGGACAAAGGCAGGAAGTAATAAGGAAGTTAATTCTGGCAGCTCAGGCTGAAACAACCTTTCCTGCCAAAACGCTTTCCGCCACACTCCATGAGCAGATGCACGCACGCATGCACACACACACACACTACACAGGGTCACGAGCACTACTGTACACTTGTTTTGGGTCAAGAAGCTGGAATTGCTGCTATTGGCCAATCCATGGCTTCAAGTGCAATAATAATGGTGTGTGATCAATTCATCCCGGACGTGTATTTACTACACATCTCCACTCTGGCTATGTGTGTGAGGATGAGCCTTTGTTTGTGTGTGTGTGTGAGCCAGTCCATTGACAAGCTGGAGGAGAGATGAGCGTGTGTTTCAGGCCCCCTGGGGCTCTGGAGAGCTCCTCTCTGAATGAACAGGCTGCTGAAAGAACAGTGGTGTCGCACACTAGGGCTATGCCATATGACCAAAATGTCATATCCCGATATACATTATTTTGTATCCGTAATGAACGATACATATCACGATACAGTATATAAGCGCATGTTCTGTAAATTACATTATTAAATAGTTTCTGGTTGTCCAATGACACTCCCCTGCTCTTGTGCTCATCTGACTGATCGCGTGCAGCAGCACCCCCCCCCCCACACACACACACATACACACACACACACACACACACACACACACACAGCAGGTGACAGCGACTAGTAATAGGTGATTTCCCGACGACTGCATAATTCCACTACTACCTTTAGAAGAATAAATGCGGAAATATGGCATTTGTTTTATTCGTTTAAAGGTTTATACACTGTAAAATATCCAGGACTCATTTAATTAGTTCAGTTAAACCAACAAAAAACAGTTATCGTGACAGGCCTACTGGTTTCTCTAAGATAATTTCTAGTAACTTGCCAGACATAATACAAAAGGTAGGGCATTTAATCAAACATTTTCACAGTCTCGGTAAGATACGTCCTGGTTATGTCCCGAACATAATGGCCATGTGTTTTTGCCAGGTAGCATAGCTAGCGCGGTTTACTCAAATTGCAGCAGTAGCACCGATGCACCACGGAAAATACAACTTAACATACAAACCTAAATCGATCATAAGACTACAGCATGAATCTGCCTCACCTACAGTATGTTTCTTTGATCACAAGCCTCCCTACTCTCTGCTCCACTGTGGGCAGGGCAGGACTCACTCCACACATATTGTACGCTCACACACACACACACACACACGGAGCTCAGCGGGGGAAAGAATAGCAGAGTTGGAGAGCTGGCGAAAACTAAACTGACGTTACTGGAAGTGCAATAAAAGCATCGGCAGAAAAACATACAGACTGACTCAAAATGACCAAAATGATTGCAGTAAAGAATGATTCTCATCACAACGATGTAAACAAAGCAGAATATAAAACAGTAGAGGTTTTTCTATCGTCATACGATATATTATAGTCATATCGCACAGCCGTATCGCACACCCACACACACTGGAGTACGGCAGACAAACACATACAGTGGACCATGTGCACGACGCACGCACACACACGTGTATAGAAGAGTGCAGAACAATACAATATGTGCAGATTCCGCACGCACGCACAGCCAGGTTATCAAAGTTGAAAGAAGGTAATGAAACATTGAGAGGTACCACTGCTCACTCACTCTCTCTCCAGCACAGTTCATCTCTCCAACCCCCCACCCCACCCACTTCATATTCTATTTCCCACTGTTTACTCTTCTCATCCTTTTTCTCCCTGGCCTCATAAGATATTCAAGGTAATTCAAACGTGTGTGTGTGTGTGTGTGTGTGCGCGCATGAGCGCGCGCGCATGAGCGAGAGAGCAAGAGAAAGAATTTAAAGCAAGCCATCTGGGACAATTACACTTTTACAAACAGCTAGCATAAAACAAGATGCCCGCTTAGTTACAGCTGTACATTTTAAATCTACTAATGTACACATTTACTAAATGTATCCAATATATATATATATGTTCACTCCTAATATCCCCTCAAGTATTTTCATTGTTAGAGTTACTGTTGCGGAGAGACAGGTGTTTGACTAGACCTCCTCTCATGTGTGTGTTGCAGTTAGTAATGTCAGAGAGCACAAACCAATCAGAAAGGCCGTGCCAGTTGTCCTGCCGGCAGGTGCAAGATGTGAGACGTGTCCACAACAAACAGTGTGGAATCGCCCTGCTCGCCCAAGTGTTCTGAAACAGCCATCTCATGTACCTGCCTGCCTGCTCCGTGTATCTGTAAATAGTGCGGCCCTACCCTACACCACCCTAGTGTGATTGGCAACATTTGTCTCTTGGAGCCCCCCTGCTTTGTGCACGTATCTTCCAGTGCTGCCACATGCCTAGAACATAGATCAGGTTAGTTCAGTCTAGGGTTGGGCTGACAGACATCCCGATGTTGAGCAGGCAGTAATAAGTTGTCAAAAAGTGGCAAAGCAGCATTCAGACCAAGTTATGAATATCTAATAAAGCTTTCTGTTGAAGGCTCACTAAATTGTTGTGATAATCAGGATTCTCCTCCACTCGCTCTCAAACACACACGCGGCGTGCGCGGGCGGGCGGGCAGGCGCTGACACATACAGTAAGTAGTCATAATAGTTTTTTGTTGAAATTTAAATTATATAGGGCAGGCTAAGGAAATGTTTATTGCCGTGCGTGTCTGTGAGCCAGCCCCCCACGTCCCCATGACGATGACATCGTCCAAAACAATGTTTCACTGTAGACAACTAGACATCGTCCGATGCCAATTTGGTAGTCCAACCGTAGTTCACTCACACTGCCTTATGACCAGGCAACTTAAATACCAACTAAATGTATATAAGAGTATATGAGCTATGCACAGTTAATATGCTCTGTTCAAAAGCGTTTCCATGCCAACCGGTCTTCTTCTTATGAGGCGTTGTGCTTGCGTCAGCTGCTTCCGTCTTTGTGGACACCACAGCTTGGGTCTCGGAAGTCGCAAAATACACACTGGCACATGAGTAGTTGCAAACTACCTAATAACTGTTACAAGGCAACAGATCACGGGCACGTTTCTCATGGTAACTTTGTGTTAAAACACATTTAGTACAGTAAAGGAAACACAAGCCACTATAAAACTAATGAACTGATGAATAGGTTCATTGGTCCCTGAAATCAGTCAGCTTCACTGCACGCACACACAGAGAAATCCAAATTAGACTAATTTGAACAAGCAAGCGCCATTAACCCAATGAGAGCGACATCTATTAAAGCAGTATTACTATACGTGTGTGTGTGTGTGTGTTTGAGACACACTGTGCAAAATATACAATATGTTGTGCACAGACGTGTTCTCTTGGTCTCTCTGCGTCTGTTTAGCAGAGCATTGCTATTTAGGTGCGTCAGCCTCAGTTAAACCCTTTCATTGGCTTCTCAATCGGAAGAAATAAAGACAAATCCCTACAGGGGTGGGATGGAGGAGAGCCTGGGTACTAACAGGAAGGAGAGAGACATTTTGACACCCAGCTACAGACTGGGCTGGTTCAGTGTTGACGTTTGTGCTGGATGTACAGGCTAACAACACCACGCTTCACTAAGTCCCTCCATCACATAAACTTCCATTTTATTCCTCGAACACTCCGTCTCTCTGTAGCGCGGCCTAGCCTGGCTACTCTCTGCTCTGTCTGGAATGCATGTGTGTGTGTGAGCGTGTGGGCGTGCGTGTGAGTTTGTGAGCATGCGTGTGAGCGTGCGTGTGAGCGTGTGTGTGAGCGTGAGCGTGTGTGTGAGCGTGTGTGTGAGCGTGTGTGTGAGCGTGCGTGTCTGAGTGTGTGAGAACCACAGTTCAGGGAGGTACACATTAAACACTCCGCCATGTTTGTTTTTGCCTTGTTTGTTTTGCTCTGTTTGTTTTGTTTTGCCCAACCTCTTCACCCCTCCCCCCCCCCCCTCCCCAAAGCACACACACACGCTCACACACGTACACGTACACACACCTGAATATTATTACAAACATTACTACTGGTATTAACTATTCCAACATCAAGTTGAATTTGATTTAGGCTTTTTTGAGCAGTACTGCAGAAAGTCTTGGGTAGGCTATGTGTTTAGAAGAGGAAGCCAGGTATAGATTGCAGTATCAGCAAAACATGATGCTAACAGATGATGCTAACAGAGCATCGCCAATCATCCATGAGACCTGGTAACCAGGGCCTTTACTTCTAAAACGTTAGAGATTAGGTTAGACGACAACATCAGACGCTCTAACTTCAAAAGGAAAGTCCAGTACTCACACAGACACACATACACACAAAATCATCGGCGGGGAGCAATGCCTTCTCTACAGCAGATAGCCAGTGACTGTGTGTGTGTGTGTGTGTGTGTGTGTGTGTGTGTGTGTGTGTGTGTGTGTGTGTGTAAACCAATCTGAGCCAACAACATAGGCCAGTCCAGGTGAACTTTAACCTGAAGTGCGTCAGGTCGCGTGTGTGTTTGTGCGCGTTGTGCAAGCGTAGAGCTGGTTGGCGAACAAGTCAAGTGCCCTCTACACAGAGATGATCTGAACCTGAGATCAGATGAGATTCCCCCCTCTCTCTCTCGTCTGTGAATCCAACTCTCTTTATTTTCTGTTTTTACATTACACGCCCCAGGAGGAGTCTGCTCCTCTCCATCTATAAAGCCAGCCTGCTCACGTCCTCCTACTGTACCTCCATCTCTGCCCCACTCCGTACCACTGTACCTTGCTTTACATGCACATGCAATGTGGGGCAACATGGCAGATCAATTGTTTAACATTGACAGTTATGTATGAGAGAACGGTGTGCACCACGTCGGCCAATGAAAACACAATGTGACTGCACAACTTATTTGCCATGGCCTTCGTCCATATGGAAATATCCCAGATGATTTGAAACATTTTAAATCTCCCATAATGCTACACATGGAACATCAAGACAGATGGGGGGAAAAGCAGGGAATCCATTACATTGTGACAGCTCGCAAAAGCAGAGGAACATTGCAGGCCAAGAACACCAAATATCTGCATCCCTACAGGTACAAAACACAAAGTGCACCAACAAACCTCACACACATGCACACACAAGAGCATTCCAAGGATTTGAACACTGCCAAGGAGTACGCTACCATACATACACTGACATTTGTCAGTTTGATTGTGGAACTTCTAGTGCACACACAGTGGTGTGGAAGTATATACAGGATCAGAGGAATGCAGGATCTTCCCTGGCTCTTACCTAAGGCAACATGAACCCTGTAAAAACAACCCCAAAGTTTCCACTCAAGTTTAATGCGCCATCTAATGATGCTCTATCCGGTGCCCAAGTGTGTGCGTGTGTGCGCGTGTGTGTCATTTAAATATGAAAGCAATGTGTTTTCATTCACGGACGCCATCGATTCTCTTCCTTCGTTTCATCACTTAGCATATGTTCCGACATCAACGCTACATAAGCTTCCATGTTATCAGCGTTCATTTAAAAGAGGCTCTGAATGCTTGCGAACATTCTTACAGGTCGGACAAATACTGAATGAATATAAACAGCAATAAAAACGCTATATTGAACAGAGCTGATTTATATACAAAACCATTAGGCAACTGAGTGAGGCGGCAGTCATTGGATACTAGGAACACGTGTCTCAATATGGCAATATGGAACAGGAGCACTCGCATCCACTGAGGACAGCGCAAACACACGCTCACGCATTTGCGGTAGTGCACATGAGCACTAAGTGCCCCCACCACACACACACACACACACCGCCCCCCTCAATGTTGAGAGAGAGTAAAAAAAAGAAAGCATTACATCATGTTCCAGAAATTGCTTCTGCTCTGACACACAGCACTTGACTGAACTGGTGCCTATCACATGACATGGAAGAGTCATACCTACCTACTGTACTCTCCTGACCTTTCCTAAGCTGGGGAAACGCACACACACACACACAAACAGGAGCCATGTGCTCACAACTGCCCTCGAAGCCGAAGAACGATTCTACCTGAGCTCCAGGTACAGGAACCAATGTCTGTATTTCCTATTTTACACTTTTAACACGGTGAAACCTGGCTGAAAATCTAGACGTCAACATAATATGCGGGCAGTAACAGTCAACGTTGGAGTATAAACACAACCGAGGTCGCCAGACAGACAGAAATAAAAAAAATAAAAAACACACAAAAGCTATAATCACATTAAAAAAAAATAAAAAAAACAAGCATTCTCTCCATGCGTCTTACAATAGAAGCCACTCTGTGTTTAGGGGTAGAGGAGGAAATCTTGACCAACGCGCACAGGATGGCTGGCTACAGCGCTCAACCAACCCACAGCCCTGCCTGACCCAAGGACATAAAAGCTGTAGCAGTTATACCAAACGGCTATAAATCTGATTTGTCCGTCTGTCAGCCGCTGTTCTTTCCTTTCCCACAATGCCTACCTGTCACTGTGCACTCCCCTGTTTTACAATGCAGCCGTGCCGTTCTCTCGCATCTAGCGGCTCACTAGCTTATAATTACAGCATACATAGCCACAGCACTACAGTCAATGAATACTAAGCAGGGGGGCCGGCTGGTGCCGCGACCCCCCCACCCCCCCCAAGTGCTAATATTAGGAGCATCCCTCCACATCACAGAAAACCCCATTTGGAGCAAAGACAACACTCGCGCCCATTGATTTCTGGGAGGACAAATCTCTAGAGCATTCTTCTCATTATATGACTTGACAGGCCACTTAACAACAGAGGAGGATGATGGATCCCAAATAAAAGCTCTCTCTCTCTCTCTCTCTCCCTCCCTCTCCCTCTCCCTCCCTCCCTCGACCTATTTTCACGTCAAGCACATGGAGACATGCTGAGGAGATATACACAATCAGTGTCAACAAACAAACACACACCTTTCTGGCAGTGGTGCTGTGTCCAGCAGCGCCCCCTGAAGTATCCGTTGATGGTGTTCTGGTGGCAGGTGGTCTGGCCCTGTGGGGTCCCGGGACACACATCCCCACACTCGCGATCGTTCTTGTTGTCCACGATGTAGTTGTCCTCCACCGTGTCCAGGACCTTGGACCAGTCCAGCGTGGAGAGGTAGCACAGGTCCTGGTTCTTCTCGATGCGCACAGCGCCCCGCGTGATGTTCATGAGGCTGTGCAGGCCGATGTCCTTCAGCTGCAGCATCTCGAATAGCACCAGGGCGTAGTTGAAGAACAGGTTGCTGCCGCGGATCACCGTCAGGTTGGGGAACAGCTCGCTGAGGCTCTCTAGGCCATACACGCGAAACAGCAGCAGGTAGTCGGTCACCACGCGCAGCCGGGGGAAGCTGAGGCCACGGAAGTCTTCCGGCTTAGTCTTGAACATGAGCAGGATCTTCAGGTGGCCCTCGATGACTGTGCAGTTCTCCAGCGACTGGAGGTTGGTCACGTTGTTCCGGATGTCTTTACTCGTACAGACTGCAGGGGGGGAGAGAGAGAGAGAGAGAGAGAGAGAGAGGGGGGGGGGGGGGGGGGTCAGATT
>JAOEGT010052894.1:0-19212 GCA_025447795.1 Speoplatyrhinus poulsoni | reverse complement strand
CGAGACTCCTGCAGCTCCTCCCTGGCTGAGCCCACCGCCTTGTCGTTCATGTCAGAGGAGATCTGGGCGTTGTCCAGCTGGTGGGTGGGTGGTGGGGGGGGGGAGTAGTGAAAGAGTGAGTATGTGAAAGTGAGTGTGTGTGTGAGAGAGAGAGAGAGAGAGAGAGAGAGAGAGAGAGAGAGAGAGACCCTCACCTTGGCCATGTAGGTCTGCTCTAGCTCGCCCTTATAGAGAGAGACCTGGTCATCGTGCTGTCTCCTCAGGTCCTGGTGGAGAGCAGAGCATCAGACACAGTACAGCTACCACACAAAGAGAAGAAGAAGAAGAAGGTACGCAGGACCAGCCGGAGATGTTATTGTTTTTAAAAGGTCTGACTTTAGGTTTCCTACAAGGAACGCCTTATAGCGGTGTTTGACCAATCTGAGACCGCCCTCAGCCTAAAGGAGAAATGAGACCAACTTCTGCCTTTTGCCAATACACACTTTCAAAGTGAAAGAGGTTGAGTGAAGGACTGTAAAACATCATTACACCCTGATAGGGAAAAGAAACGAAAACAGACAAGCCCCAATCCCTGTGAGGATCCTGTAGTTCATACCTGCAGAGCTTGTGCCAGCTTGAACTCATAGTCTTGTCTGACCCCAGAGTCCACCTCCACTATCCTCTGCTCCTGTCTGCGGCGAGACTCGCGCACCTCCTGAGGAAAAGCTCACAGTCAGGTGATGTAGCCGAGACCTTCCTCCGAAGGGACAATGAGTACAATCTCCAGCAGCTGTATGAGCCAACCCCCGGGGCTCCGACCCGCCACCACATCCGGTCCTGCTAACACCCACCTCCTCGAACATGTTCTTTCTGAACTCCAGGTCCTCGCTCAGTGACTGACAGCGGTTCTCCAAGTCGACACGCATCAGAGTCTCCGCCTCCAGCTGTCGCTTGGCAACAGCGTGGCTGTCCTCAGCCTGCAGCATGAAAGGCAGCAGAACGCTACCATGTGATGCCAACTATGCTACATCATCAGGTATCATCTAAAGCAATAACGCACCTTACTGCTCCTCTAAAAACCTTTAATCGAGCGGTTTGACACTGAGATAGATTTGCAGCACTCAAGACTCTTTACTTTAGAACCAACTGGAACATATTCTCTGGTAATAGAAACACTAAGCAGGAGCACAATAATGGATACACCCGGTGCACCGGGGAGGTTTTGCAGCTGAACCTTTGCCAGCAAGCTCTTGATGTCTTCTAGCTCCGCGGCCAGGGCGGAGTTCTGGCTGAGAGCGGTGGTCAGGGCGGCTTCGCTCTGGTTCAGCTGACTCTCCAGGGCAGCAGCTCTGGAGATGGCTGCTGCCAGCTCACCATCCCTCTTCTTCAGGCTACGGGGGGGGGTCAAATTAACATGGTGGCTGATTAGTTCATAAAAAGGAGCATTTGCCTACACACAATACCCCATAAAGACAGTGTGGCAGCTGTATCTGTTACAGGGCTGTTTAAGTAGGGCACTAGCCCTCACTTCCTTATCGATGATCAGAAAGCTTCTTTCTGAAGTTGAAAGAAGAGGATTTGAACAGTTATGGAGTTGTAGCTTTTAAATACTTAGCTTTTTCTAAGAGATTTGTTTTTTCCATACACATACAAAGTGTATACGATGACTAAACCCAAAGTTGTTGCAAAAACTCTCAGTTTTTGGCTCGGAAAGTCAGCTTGTGCCCTGTAATCTTTGTTTACATGAGCCTTTTTTGTTCACAGTACTTTAAAGCATGCTTGCTGTCTGGACGGGATGGAAGGTCACCTGCGTGTAGCTTCATCCAGGTCAGCCTGAGCCTTTCCAAGGTCAATCTGCAGCCTGGCTCTCTCTCTAGCGGTCTCATCCAGGACACGACGGGCATCGGCCAGCTCTGCCTCATACAGGGACTTCAGACCCGTCACCTAGAGGAAGACCCAGACAAACATCAACTGCCAGAGAATGAGCCTCAGACCCGTCACCTATGAAAACCCAGCAGACAAACATCAACTGCCAAATAATGAGCCTCAGACCAATCACCCAAAAGACCCAGACAAACATCAACGGCCAATACCATCGCAGCCACAAATGTTCAGAACTTGCTGGTGGTTCGATAGGAGGTTGGCTTTTCCCCCCGATTAAACTAATGCAACAAGTCAGTGACAGATTCATTGAATAGATGAGCAATGGCCAAGCAGAAGGTTAGGAAGAGAGAAGAAAAAACATTGTGCGTTGATATACTGTTAAATGCGTCAACTATTAGACACATTTAACTCAATGGTAGCACTGGTGCTACCAACCTTCAGTTGGTCACACCAGCACATAATATGGTCACTCTCAGTAGCATGCATTACTTTCTTTATTTTCCCATTATTCTATTGACAACATGTTGTGTGTTTAGACAAACAATAGTCACACCTTGTTCAGTTCAGTATGCTGAAAAGTTAAAACATAAATACAGAGTGCATAAGTACAGAACAGAAAATACTGTAGGCTGCAGTGTAGAATATAGATAATTGTGTATAGCGTTTATTTAGCACAACAGATATTTTACTAGTGTTAAAAGCGTGCGATGTTTGCCAAAATGGGGAAATGGAATATTCTGTGTTTAAAATATTGTTTAAGACACTGTCCAGCTCATTTATAAATAGATGTAGTGTCAGTTGGCAAAACAGACCTAGTGTAAATATGAACAAAACACCATAAAATTATAAAGTACAGCATAACATCTCAAATGGTGGACTACCGTACATACTTCATACTAAAAGGGAAAGGGGTGTGGTTCGTAATATATTTAGGGGAAAAGTAAGCTGAAATATAAATGTCTACTCTTCCTACATAGTGTTTGAGCTTTTGCCTAATTTAGGACACTGGAAAAAAAAACGCAGGTACGAATACAGTATATGCATATAGATTTCGCTTTATAAATAAATCGCACTGACTGCACATAACACCACAAGTTACACAGCTAAAACAAATTGACATATCGGGGCGATCAAACCTAAGTTTGAAGGGCGATATTTGTCGCTGCTACCCAATTAAATGTCTAACAATATAGTGTTAATCGCCCATACCATATGCTGTATAATGGGCTTCAGAAATGAAACCTCTATAAATAAAACCACGGGTGGGGACAGTGACGGCGCGCTTAACATGTCCACCGTCTGCCACCGGTAGGCGGGCGGCCTCCCGCTCAATCCAGTCTGACGATAGGCGCAAAACAAACTAGTTAACAAACACGTGTTTGTTGTATCCAACAGCATGCTGCCGTTATCGTGATTACTACATACTACACATCTTGTTTTATGGAATTTACAATGACGGCTGTGTTTGCATGACACTTTTCATTAATACAAAAAATAAATAAAAAACAGCTGTGGCGATTCGTCCTCAACACTATTATTTAGTTATTTATAGGATATTATTTATTTAGTATGGCCACACTTTGTCCTGAGCTGTAGTTGACCGGATCGTAACGCTGCCAAGAACAAAGCGTGCTTTTACGCACTTACCTCTCTGGTGGTGACCTCCTCCTTCTCGGACACCTTCACCATTAAACGATCGTTCTCAAGCTCCAGTGACCGAACGCGGTCTATGTACACAGCGAGTCTGTCGTTGAGGTGCTGCAGCTCCTGCTTCTCCTGCAGGCGAGAGATGCGGGTCGGGGAGAGCGGAGTGGACGCCGCTGGCCGGCCCGTGTCGCGGCTAGGGGTAGCAGTCGCCATAATGGATGTTGTGTCTTCACCAAGTTTGGCTGCTCCACTCTGAAAATCCCCAGCAACAACTCGAGCCGTTCCGAGAGCGTTAGCCTGTCTTCCAATTGTTCGGATTACAAAATACGTTTCATGCGAGCAAATCCGATTCCATAAAAGCGAGATGTGCGGCCGGTCATTCAATGTTTTCAGCGCGGTGCCGTTTGAAAGAAGAGGCTACACTCGCGGAGAGCATCAAGATGGCCGCTAGCTCACGCGGTTAGCCGCCGGGTCGTGGCTAGAAGGTATCCGTATTGTGTTAAAGTGACGTCATGTCACTCGCGCTTTATGGACGAATAAAAGTATATTTTTATGCGATTTTAAATTATTGGATTTGTATGTATATGCCAAGTCTGGCCATTTAATACATCTAACGAATCAGACTAATGCTGCGTTCCAGATCACTCAGAAGTCGAGAATTTTCCACCTCCTACTAGCAAACAGTAATATTAATAATACAATAGAAGTCCAGTCAAAGTCGGAGTCCCCATTTGTCTTGTGAACTCGGGGCAGATCCAACTAACTTTGAGGTCGGCCATCGGAACATTTAAACTCGTTCATGACCGACCTCCGAGGTGCCTGAACGCAGCATACGTCCATTACATTGTGTGCGTGGAAAATGTGACGTCACTTCACCTAAATACGGATGCCATGTAGTCCAGGTCGATCGCGCCAAACTGAAGAAGACTTAATGATTCGCAATGGCTTGTGGGATTGGGAAGAAACTTGGAGCGGGGGGAGGGGGGGGGGGGTCGTGGGCAAGGAATGTCAAGAACGCGGTAAGCCTGTGGCAATCACATGAGTTGGTCCTAACCCAATTGTGTTAGGGAGGCAGAACCTCATCTATCCATAAACATATGGCTAAACACTAATTGACTAGAGATAGATATATTATGGGAGTGTGTCTTATTTATTTTTAGATTCCTGTGTCCATTATAGACTATAGCCTATTGATTAGGTCTACACATGAGCCAGCCTACCATGAATAGTGTAGCTATGTTTAAATGGATTTAGGGGCTCAGATGTTATGGGTCTGTCGTTTGAAAATGTATGGCGGAATTGGGATGGAATCAATTTAAGAAGATGGACATGCTATGAGATCCCACTGCCCAATTGCCTCAAAAGAGACCATACAACCCATAGACCTACATAAACAAATAATAGCCTACAATAAAATGAACCCTAAATATGTTCTGAATATCGTGGTTGTCTTCACCGTTTATTATAATGAATTCTAGATATAGTTAGTTCTAAGCATATAGGAGCATAGGAGTTCAACACAGAATAATTAGAATGAATATTTACAAAATATATTCTAGAATTAATCATATATACATAATCGTATACTTTACTAAGGATGTCACACATAAAGTAGTGGAATGTGTATAAATGTAACATATCTTAATGTCAGAAAGAGCATATGATGCCTACAGTATACAGTATATCTATATTGACTTATACATTTGGTTGCAATTACTTAGATCATTTACTTTAAATAATCAATAAATAAGAGATACCCCATAAAAATATACAATTAGATAAATGTCATTCAAAATATAAGTATTGCATTTACTACTCTAGACATAATTTGAAAATATTAAAAGCGTGTACAAATGCATTACGTCTCCTGTCCAGCTGAGGGCGCTGTAAAACTACGCTCGCCTCCTTAAACCTTCTTTACCCAGGACCACCGAGCGAATGGTCCTTCCGGCTTTTCCGCCATTAAAGAAAGCAGGTAAGATTCTGCTGCCGAGTCTGGACTTTCCCAATCCACTTTAAATCATTGCAATCACATACATTAAAGTGATGAAAATTAAACAATAGAGATATATATATGTTGCACCAACCATTTGAGATATATATTGGTCCGTTAAGAGTGGTATGATACTTATTTACACCGCTAGAAGCTATGCTGTACACGAGAACTAAAACAACATATCAGTAGAATACGTCTGGTCACGTCAACGTTTCAGAACAACCAGCGTTTTACCATGTGGGAATGTGTTTAAAGTATGCTATTCCTCTTTATTAACGGCAGATGCGCTGTTTATTTGGTAAAGTGTTTGTGTTAACCTAGCATGGGTTACCAGGATGAACTGGACTGTGTCTTCTGTCAACTATAACCTGTGTGTTCTCGCAGCCATGGCTATCCGCTACCCGATGGCAGTGGGTCTTCAGAAAGGCCACCCAGTCACGAAGAACGTCGCAGCGCCCAAACACAGCCGCCGGCGAGGGGTGAGTGTCCATCTACGGGGACGAGATGCACCGGAGACCCGTATAGCTCGGTGTCCGCATATGCGCTGATGTTGGCTTGGCTTGGACGCTGCTATATTGTGTACCTCCATAGCTGCGAGCCGTTATTATTCAGATCAAGCGTAACATGTAAGTGACTTCAGCGTCTAACTCCTACCTCGTCTCCCGCAGCGCCTGACGAAGCACAGTAAGTTTGTGCGTGATATGATCCGTGAGGTGTGCGGTTTCGCACCCTACGAGAGGCGAGCCATGGAGTTGCTCAAGGTGTCCAAGGACAAGAGGGCCCTGAAGTTCATCAAGAAGAGGGTATGTTGCGTTGCTCATGTGCAGGATGCATTAGCAGGCTCTAGGACCCAATGGGGGGTTTCACCTGGCGCAGACATGCATTACTGTGACGTTAGCAACATTAATTATGCTTTTTTGCAGGTGCGAGTAGTTAGTTACTCAATCTGGCCATCAAGGGCAGAAGACCAATGTGTGGTTTTAGTGCATCAGCAGTCCTGTTTAAAATAGCATTGGTACTTGAACCTGTGAATGATGGATAGCGGATGAGCTGTGTTATGGTAGTTTGTTACGCTGTAGGCAGCAACTTGTTTTGTTCACGCACACAACTGTATTACTACTGTATGTATTACCAGTACGTATTTGAGTTTCTCCTGATGTCTCAAGTTGGTAGCCATGTTGCTTCTCACGTGCTTGTCATGCCTTGAATGCTCATGTGACAAAACATATTGAGACAAATGAGTAGATCTAAGAACATTCTTGCTCCATAAGTATGTCTTACTGTAAATTAGCCTACCAGCAAAAGGTTTGGTAATGGCTTAACAGCATTTTGACCTTGTTACTATTTATGGCCGTAAAGCGTGCTATGGCATGGTTTCTGCGCCCTGGGGCTACGGTCCTAGTAACTGGTAATGTTGGTCTCTAAGGGATATCGGCTGGTCTGCTTTACTCTCTCTTTAAACCTATCAGTGATCTGAGGAGTCATTTGGAGGATCTGCAAACAATTACATGCCTAGAGAGGCTACTGAGGCTTTACATGCTGTTGTTATTGATGTTGGTCTTATATTGACAGGTATTGAAAGTGAACTTTTCTGTAACTTTATTTTAATGCAAGTTATGTAGCACATTTTATCTGGTGTGTTGCCGCTCTCGCATGAGGATTATGTTTTGGTTGTAGTGAAGCTTGGCTCATACCTGTGTTGTATGGCTCCAATGTGTACTACCTGTAGACCAGTGTGTTGATGAGCCAGCAGGGAAACGATAGCATGATTAGTTCACCTGTGAGTGCCGGGGAATCATTTATTAGGACAAAACATTTATGACCCATAGTCTCAGTTGTGGACAATTAATTTAAACAGTTTTATTGTCTGATATTTTGGATTAAATTCGCCATTTAAATCGGATTAGGTGTTATATAAAACATTTAATGAAAACAAGATTACCTGTAGCGGTTCCCTGTGATGTTTGCTGGGGTGTCACTGAGCACTGTACGTTCTGAACATTTACCAGACTTACCACTTACAATCATCTGCTTTATAACCTATTTAACCAATCATGTGACTGCTGACTCAAGCTGATAGATGCATGTGTGTAGATGTACAACCTGTTTTTTTTTCATTTTGTGGCGGCCTCTAAATGTTTTCAGCGTCAGATTTGACTCTGTTCTCTGCATGCAGCATTTGTCACCATGATTACTCCCCCATATTCACTTAGGTAGGATCTTCCTACCACCTGCCCCAGAGCCGTTAAGTAAGATGGCTGTTGATTGGCCAGCTTTACCTATAATGACCTAACTGGAGCTGAATGATGCTGTTTACCACATTGAATCCCATGGAAGCCAGGGTGACCTCTCCCACTCACCTGTGACCTCTCCCCCAGATCGGCACTCACATCAGGGCCAAGAGAAAGAGGGAGGAGCTGAGCAACGTCCTCGCTGCCATGAGGAAGGCTGCCGCCAAGAAAGACTAACATGTCATTCAAGTTATTACAATACGTTAATGAGTTTGTAATAAAGTTTATTACAAATCCATACCTGTTTTGTCTCACTCAACTTATGCCATGTGACTGAAGTATGTCTAGTTAAGAACCTTTTTAGAAGCAGTCCATTCATTGTAACTGTTAAGATGAGGGCAGGTGATTGGCTGAGACAGCTGTCCATCACTGGCAACAGCTTACCCAAACACCATACTATGAGCCTTGCCCTTAGCTGCCAGTGTGATGCTGATTGGTCAAGCGGGCAGTGGTCCTGACCCAAGCGTATGGTGATGGAGCCTGTCCCGACTGATACCGTGGCAACAAGAGCTGGTGAGCTCACGATGGTATCTCCAGGCTACACTTTCACAATGTTAATATGCATAAAGTAACACTTGGAGCTGCTTTTTCTTAACTGAATGTACATTCTTGGGGGTTAAAAGCATTTGGCTGTAGTTTGTCCAATGAAAAGACAATTGTAATTTAAAATACCAATAGTGTGGATAAAAAAAGAGTTGGCTCTTTAGTGCTACATTAAAATTTCAGTCATGCATGGACACTTGAAAGCATTCTTGATCAATGTTTCAACGGACACAAAATAACCATGCACCGTTCATGTGCTATAAATTAGACATCTTACAGTATCTGGTCAACATGGTTTTAAAAATAAGCACAGTTGTGATTTTTGTGTAAAGAAGTGAAGCAGAATAGACATGTTCTCGTGTATTACTTTCATCATATTCACAATATAAAGACAGTTTATCTGAAGTGTAACTGGTCGGCTGCGTAGCAGCAAAGTCTTGATCCCAGAGTCTTTTGGCTGCCTAGGGGATCATCTTCAAAGTGTTTATTTGACCTGGGGGTACAATACTTCTGTCTGTCGCAAACATGCTAGATTTCATCGAGGCTCTTCAGAGTGAAAATGATCTTAACGTGATGCTGAAATGTGGGACTAATCTAAACTTTGTAAATGAGTCAGACTGTCGGTAAAGGAATAGGGTTCTTATTTCTACTCACTTGATGTCAACAGCCAATGGTAGTTTTATGTTAATCCACCATTTACAGAGATTATACTATGGTAACAGTGACTGACTTAAAATAGGTTTTATGGAACTGCTATGTCTTCTCAGTTCACTGTCAGATACTGAGCAGAGTTTCAGACCACATTTGAACACAAGCTTTCAGAGGAAAACACAAGTTCATCACTGATGTCAAACGGCAAAAAGCAGTCGACTTTCTGGACACAAAATAGCGAGTGTCACGTGATCTTTAGGTAATAATGAGCGTGAAGTAAAATAGTTGGCTTTTATTGCTTGCTTGACTGCACTGTCCGTTATGTACACGCTTAATTTACTGTAGTGGAGCAGAACCACATATCTGATAAATGATGGATTAACATGAAAATTATGTTCAACAACAGACGACTGTGTGAATATAAAATGAGACCAGATGTTGCGTAACTGAATCATCCCTTCAATATTGCGCCAAACCCCCCGGCTCCCTGAGGGGTCCCGAAGTCTGTGTGGCCCCTTGGGTGCAGAGCGGTCCAACACCATGCTGGCCTATGGGAAGGCAATGGGGTAGATCTGACTGTAGTGGTCCACAAAGTGGACCTCCAGTCCTTCTGTGATGTAGTCCGGCAGGTCTGAGAAGTCCTTCCTGTTCTCCTCTGGGAGAACCATGCATGTGACACCGGCACGCCGCGCCTGGGAAGAAGGTATCTCATCATCTCATCCTCTGTGTGTGTGTGTGTTTCTCCTAATGCCACCCCCCCTCTTATACTCACAGCTATAGTCTTCTCCTTGATGCCTCCTACAGGCAGAATCTTGCCCGTCAGTGAAACCTCGCCCGTCATCGCCATGTTCTGCCGCACAGACCGGTTGGTTGCTAGGGACAGCAGCGCCGTGACGATGGTGCAGCCCGCACTCGGTCCGTCCTTGGGAGTGGCGCCCTGGAGAAGAGCAGCGGTGGTGTGAACACACGCCACACACACACACACACACACACACAAGCGGCATACAGTACAATACAGACCTAACACGATGGAACTCTATCCTCAAACAATATGAGATATGAACTAACACGATGGAACTCTTTCCTCACAAACACCATTGACAATTAGCAGTGAGAAGACCATTACAGTGAAAAAACACTTTTCCAAATCCACTCACACTATTAGTGAGCACAATTACAAGTATTAAGCAGTGCGTAGGGGTTAGGCATCTTGCCAAGGATGCTTAGGTAGGCCATCTCCGAGGCTCGAACCCATGACCTTCTTTCCTGGAGACTATTCTTCATCTAACTGTCTCAAACAGCCATTATGTTCTTCCTCGAGCCTCAGGTGCTTTAGTAAGGCCGCCCCATCTAGATAGGCCGTACAGGTGACCCAGAGGAAGATGTCTACGAGCACGCTCACCTCAGGGACATGCAGGTGAAGATGAGAGTTCACCAGGAAGCCATTCTGAGGCTCCTGGCTCATGAGGAATGCTCTGGCAAAGGTTGAAGCAATCTTGGCGCTCTCCTTCATCACGTCGCCCAGCTGGCCTGAGGAGGAAACGGTGGTCACAATGTATTGAAGACAATCTGCTGCTACAGCTAGCAGCTAGCAGCACGCACACCGCTACGGCTAGCTAGCACCATGACGCACTCTGCTACGGCTAGCTAGCACCACTGCATGCCGCTACGGTTAGTTAGCACTACGCACTCTACGGGCTGTACCTGTAACCTCCAGCGAGCCCTCTCCTTCTTTCTCTCCCGCTTTGCCGAGAGGACGCCGCAACGACGTCTCTATGAACAGGGTGGAGCCTCCTGCAGGCCGAGGAAAGAACAAGATAAGTTAAAGGCTAAGGGAAAAAGCTACAGTTCAGTGGGTGCGTGTGTGCGTGCGTGCGCTTACCCATGGCGGTCCAGGCCAGCCCCATGACCACACCCGGTGGCGTGACGTCATACATGCGGTCGACGGTGAACAGTGGTTTGCCGACATAGTCTTGCAGGTTGTCGGGGGTAATAGTCACCGCGGTTTCTTCGTCGCTCACGATCCGGAATGCCACCTTGCGGAACACCTGCAACACAGAAGAAGCGTGCACGCACACACACACACACACACACACACACACACACGCACACGCACACACACAGTCCTACTGCATAAGCATCTGCCTTTAACAGTTGCTGTATGTGAGATTTAGTGTTGGTGGATCTTAACAGGCTTTACTACTGAATACACCATGATCATGTTAAGATTTTCTAGTCTTCTGAAGACACTATGATCATGTTAGATGTTCTAGTCTTCTGAAGACACTGTGATCATGTTAGATGTTCTAGTCTTCTGAAGACACTGTGATCATGTTAGATGTTCTAGTCTACTGAAGACACTGTGATCATGTTAGATGTTGATGCAGTGACCTTTTCCATTTGCTTCTGCAGGTTCCTGACCCCAGACTCCCTGCAGTACTGCCTGATGAGCAGGTTGAGAGCATCAGAGGAGATGGTGACACTATCCACCGTCAGCCCACACAGAGTTCTCAGCTGAGGAACCAGGTAACGCTACAGGGGATAGGAATATTTTAGGTTAAAGGGCATATATACGATATTAATGAGGAACCAGGTAACGCTACAGAGGTGCTTCAAAGAATAGAAATACCTTAGATTAAAAAGGGTCTATATACTATATTACAATCCTTAATATAGCAGCAAGTAACTATATTCCATGTCAAGATACAGTGTGATCATCACAGACCGTGTGTGTTTTAATCTGAGCTGATGCTTTTTGTTTTCATGTAAAAGATTGTAAAACCCTCCCAGTGGAAAACACAGACTGACCTTTGACCTATTTACATCTGTGCATGTCAGTTAACCACACACACTGTATATCTGTACCAATCTGTACTAGTGTACAGTTGACATTTATGTCAAAATAAATATTACAATAATTTTGATTTTATTTTTATTCCAATATGCAGTTATAATGCATTAGCATGTGCAGAAACATAATGTATTTTGCTGCCGAGGTTGTATTAGATTTAATAAAATTTTTATATTTTAATAAAGAAACAAAAAACATCCAACATGGAAGCTTTAGCTCAGCAATAGCACGTTTACCTCAGCGACGGCACGTTTAGGTAAGGTAAGGTAAGGTATACTTTATTGTCCCGTAGGGAACTTTGTCTTGGTTTACCTCAGCGATGGCCAGCTTCTCCTGGGCCACGTATCCGGACACGTTGATCATCTCCATCCTGTCCCGCAGAGGCTCTGGGATGGTGTCAGTCACGTTGGCCGTGCAGATAAACAGTACCTGGTTGGAGGAGAGGGGCAGAGGGGAGGGGCTTAAAACAAGGGCAGGTGACTCTGGTCTCCAAACAAACATTCAGAACAGCCTAGTGATCAGGGAATGTAGCCATGGTGACGTCGCTATGGTTACGTTCCCTGAGGTGATGGGAACTTGTGTTCTTGTGGCATCAGGTTGGACCCTCTTTCATCAGGCTACATACATCAGACCTCCTGCTGTCTGGTTGACTTGCTCTCATATTACAGGTGTGTGTTGTGCACACACACACGTACGTAAACACCCACACACATATTGTCATGCACAGACACACACACACACACACACACACCTTGGACAGGTCTACCGGGACATCCAGGTAGTGGTCCAAGAAGTTGGCGTTCTGCTCCGGGTCCAGAAGCTCCAGCAGCGCAGAGGAGGGGTCACCTTGGTAACCACGCCCCACCTTATCCACCTAGCGACGGGCAAGCAGGTTGGAGACCATTATATTATATATTATTACATTATACATTATATATTATTACATTATTACATTATATATTATATATTATTACATTATATATTATTACATTATATATTATTACATTATATATTATTACATTATTACATTATATATTACATTATATATTATTACATTATATATTATTACATATTACATTATATATTACATTATTACATTATATATTATAACATTATATATTACATTATATATGATTACATTATATATGATTACATTATATATTATATATTATATTATTACATTATATATGATTACATTACATTATATATGATTACATTATATATTACATATTATATATTATTACATATACATTATTACATTATATATGATTACATTATATATTATTACATTATATTATTACATTATATTACATTCCATTATATGTTATTACATCCATCCATCTTTTATTATTACATTATATATTACATTATATTATATATTACATTACATTATATTATATATTATTACATTACATTATATATTACATTATATTATATATTACATTACATTATTCCATCCATCCATCTTTTATTACATTATATATTATTCCATCCATCCATCCATCTTCTATTATTACATAGGCTCACAGCCCCATCGTCCACTGACCTCGTCTATGAGCACCAAGGGGTTCTCTGTTTTGGTCTTTTTAAGGCACTGGATGATCTTGCCTGGCATGGCGCCCACATATGTCCTCCTGCACACACGCACGCACGCAAACCATGTTAATGTGGCAGCTAGGGCTCCTCCGATCTCGCAGAGTCAGCCTTTAGCTGAGTAAAGTCTGGGGCAGCGCCAGCTACCTGCGCCAAGACCCGGCAACTTGAGTGACATGCATGACGACCAACTACGCAACTCAATTACCAAGGTGGGCTTTACGCTCATACTGGAGGAATTCACTGGGAAGCTCAATGACATGAGTGTGTCTTGATTGCAGATACTGTTTAAAGAAACATGACGACTAACTAGTCATTAAAGCACAGTGAGTCCTATACAGTAGCCCAGGCTCTGCGCTATAGTAACACAGTAGTCACCCAGGGCTTCTCTACAGCAGCCCACGAGGGCTCAGGCCCCTGTCCACACCTGTGCCCCTTGATCTCGGCCACATCGGTCATGCCGCCCACGCTGAAGCGGAAGTACTGCCTGTTGAGCGCCCTAGCGATGGAGCGTGCGATGGAGGTCTTGCCCACGCCGGGGGGCCCGTAGAAGCACAGGATCTTACCCTGGGTGGAGCCACGCAACTGGCTGACCGCGATGAACTCCTGCAGGCACACCGTGACACCAGAGGAGAGCGGAAACATTAAGAAACAACAGCCCACGTTATTTGCATAGCAGCTTTCAAACAACAAAGAAATGCGACAATTGCATCTCAAATCAAATCAAGAAAAACAAGAATGATACTAATTAAAAAACAGAGTCTGTTGTTTTGGTTTGAAACCCCCCACACGCACTATTCTCTACCCTGCTCCGCACGTTTTAAAATGTAACCCGTGACCTGGTGAGGTCATCTGGAGGTCTTGGGGGTGGGCTACGTACGTTGTGGTGATCAGCTCCACATCTTAGCTATGGGGTCTAGCACAATCTTGAAAAAAAAAAGAGTTTTAATCTCAAAACTTTAAACAAAGGTTTAATAATAATAATAAAACGTAGTAGAGAAGAGATCATCTCAGATACCCTCTGAGTCTCAAACCAAAACAAACCGGTCAAGTAGTGTGCCTTTAATGTCGCCTGGTCTAAAGCACGGCGTGGGTCGTGCTGTGTAGCGACTGACCAGGATGCGCTTCTTGACATCATCCATCCCATAATGATCTTCCTCCAGGACCTCCTTCGCTATGTCTAGCGCCAGGTTCTCCTCGCTGTTGGTTCCCCAGGGCATGCTGGTCAGCCAGTCCAGGTAGTTACGGGTCACGCTAGAACGACAACAACCACTCCCATTGGCTCCTCTAGTTTCACCAGCTTCAGTACAGTCAAACACGTCTGTGGTTCCTTGTATACAAGCTACAGCAGCGTGTCGGGGGTCAAACACGTCTGTGGTTCCTTGTATACAAGCTACAGCAGCGTGTCAGGGGTCAAACACGTCTGTGTTCCTGGTATAAAAGCTACAGCAGCGTGTCGGGGCTCAAACACGTCTGTGGTTCCTTGTATACAAGCTACAGCAGCGTGTCAGGGGTCAAACACGTCTGTGTTCCTGGTATAAAAGCTACAGCAGCGTGTCGGGGCTCAAACACGTCTGTGGTTCCTTGTATACAAGCTACAGCAGCGTGTCGGGGGTCAAGGGAAAGACTAACTTGAACTCAGAAGAGTGATTGTCCAGCAGGGCAAGCTTGTTGAGCTCCTCGTCAATGACGATCATGATGTGTTCAGGGACAATTCTGTCTTTAAGTCTCTCTCTGAACTTCTCTTCGATCGCATCCTTGTCCTCCTTCTCTAAGCCCAGCTCCTGAAACGTCACAGCAACACAGCCAAAATAATCGCAAGCTTAAGACATTGAATAAACTTTAGACATTGAACACTATTTTACATCCTGATGAAAGCATCCGATTTAACAAGTTTCTTCTACAAGATTTACTTTGCTATTTATGGCTCAAAAGATTCAGGGCCCTCTCTAAATTCAGAACCACTTTGGGGTAGAGTTTCTAAACAGCAGAAACTTAAAGTAGACTTCCTTGTTCTAGGAACAAAGATAAACATTGTATTCGAACAAATGTTGCATCCATATAGGAACAGTTCAAACTGAGCATTTGACCACACCTTTTTAATGATCTTGAGTTGCTCTTGTAACAGGTATTTTCTGTGGGTTTGCTTGATCTTCTCTTCCACCTGTGAGGGAATGACAAGAGACAAACGGAGTTATACAGGAGCTTAAGGAGAGCCTCTGGTCCAGGTGACGCTGTGATTGGCTGATCCCACCTCTCTGCCCAGACGCTGTTGCAGTTTGCTGAGCTCGTACTCCTTCTTCAGCAGAGATAGGGCTTTGTATAGGCGCTTGGGGATCTAGGAGGAGAGAGTGTGCAGTTAAAAGGTAAATGAGACAATCCACATGTTACATGCTAACGTTGGAGTTGGTACATGCTAACGCTGGGGCGTGCCACATGCTACAGGCTACCGCTGGGGCGTGCCACATGCTACATGCTAACACTGGGGCGTGCCACATGCTACAGGCTACCGCTGGGGCGTGCCACATGCTACATGATAACACTGGGGCGTGCCACATGCTAGCGTTGGAGCGTGCCACATGCTACATGCTAACAATGGGGCGTGCCACATGCTACATGCTAACGTTGGAGCGTGCCACATGCTACATGTTAACGTTGGGGCGTGCCACATGCTAGTGCTGAGGCGTGCCACATGCTACAGGCTAGCGCTGGAGCGTGCCACATGCTACATGCTAACACTGAGGCGTGCCACATGCTACATGCTAACACTGGGGCGTGCCACATGCTAGCGTTGGAGCGTGCCACATGCTACATGCTAACACTGGGGCGTGCCACATGCTACATGCTAACGTTGGAGCGTGCCACATGCTACATGTTAACGTTGGGGCGTGCCATATGCTAGCGCTGGGGCGTGCCACATGCTACAGGCTAGCGCTGGAGCGTGCCACATGCTACATGCTAACACTGAGGCGTGCCACATGCTACATGCTACCGCTGGAGCGTGCCACATGCTACAGGCTAACGTACGTACGCTGGTCTCCTCCAGGATATCCTGTAGCTCGTGGGACTCTGCCCCGGTGAGTGCTGCCCCCATGTCGCTGAGGTAGATGGGGTTGTCCACAACCCTCTGGCCAGCCTGCATCATCTGGAGGACCGACTCCCTGGAACACAGGAGGAGAAGAAGAAGTGCTTCAGTTAAACTGGACTGTGGTCAAGCAAGATGGCAGCTGGAAACAGTGTAAAGGTCTGGTCTCATTCACATGTTAAAGGTGCTGGTTACAGCTGTTAACTGCAGCTCTATCACTTCTGGATAACTGCCCAGGTTTATTTATCGCCCACAATCTGAAGTGGAGGGTGAGCCACTCGTCGACACTACACAACCTGGACCCACGGAGAAGCTGACATTACCCAGGATTGCTGCCCCCGGTGGTGAGGGAGAATTAAATGATGGATTTCCATATGTACGTCTGTGTACAGAGAGGTGTCCCTTGTTAATGACCCAGCAGTCGGAGAGATAACCTCTAGGTGGTGCTGTTCCCACAGACAGTAATGTTAGCTATCCTCACTAGACCATCCTGGTCTCACAAGCTTCAGTTTGACTTTGCAGCGAGAATCAGTCTGGAGAGTGAGACCGATCAAACAAACCGACCAATCGGTGTCTTTCTGATGGCTACGGATGGTTTAGGTGTGACAACAGCAAAAGAGACTTGAAGTAGAAGACAACAATGGCTGCCATTATAGATGGACGGCTTCCCAGATGGACCTGTGTGTACCAATCCATCTCGCGTGTCAGGTTAAGTGTTGCGTGAGTGGCAGATCAACTAACCGGTAGAGGGGGTTGAGAGCGATGATGTCACGGATCGTCTTGACGATCTCTGCCGTCAGTGCCTGGAGGGAGAGATCACACAGCAGATGCAGATTCTATGGGCAGCCGATCTAGCATCCGATTCAGTTGGCTGACACCACCATTGGTGTGTGTGTGTGTGTGTGTGAATGGATGACTGTTAGGCAATCCTGTGCAGCACTTCAAGTGGCCAGAAGGTTAGAAAAGCTCTATATTAAATGCGGTCCATTTACCAAGCAGAGTACTCCTTCACCAGACTAGAAGGTGTTTTCCTATGCATGAAGATGATACCCAAAGACAAGGCACTGTACCACGGCAATAACAAAACAGTGGTTTACAAGAGCGAGACAATTTAATGGCTCCGGGAACACACATATCAACATTTCACCTCTCCATTTATAAGCTTTATCATTTAGAAAAATCACATTAGTGTTTTTGATCATTACGGTTTAATTGTATGATTTCAATGTTCTTTCCGGTACCCCCGTAGTACCTTCAAATACCCTTAGAGGGCTCTGCTACACTATATGTAATTTAACTGTACCTTGAGTCTCTGGCAGATGTAATGGTAAATTCACTCTCACGCCACTCAAAGCACTGTACAGGATTGCCTCGCATTATCACATCCACATCCATCCACCCACCATTTACCTACCTTGACCTCCTCGGTGACGGTGAACTGCTCGTGGTGGATGTTGTCCACCTCCACCATCAGGATGTCTGACGAGGGCAGCGGCTGAATCTCTGGGCCCGGGTCCACGTTTGAGATCTGAGCGATAACGAACAAAGCATACGCATGATCTATAGCAGTTTGTTTATATTATATTGTGAAACACCGGGCCAATACCATGTTTAAATGAGAGTGAGGTGTAACGGTGGCCAACAGGTAGATGTACAGAGAAGTTAAACTTAATAGGACGCTATGAGGGCTGTGGGCTAGAGAGCTGTGCTGTCAGAGAGTGAGGATTAACTTCACTGTACCTGCTGGCCACCGTTACACAAGTTCCAAATCTAATTTTGTACTTTATTTTCTTCATATTCTAAAAATGAAATACTCTATACTTACTGATTAGCCAATAGTTACTGGCTGCACCAGTTTGATTCTCTTTGTATTTAAAATGTGGATGCAAATCGCTCAAATTCCCCCCCCCCATGACATCATCATCACCCCCCACCCCATGACATCATCACCACCCCCCCACCCACCACCACCGATGACATCATCACCACCCCCCACCCCATGACATCATCACCCACCAACCTTGTCCTCCAGCTGCTCAGCGGGGGTCGTGGCAGGCTCCTTCCGGCTGCGCTTAGTCTTCCGTCTGAGCGAGTGTTTGGTGTGCGTCCCGCTGTCCTTCTCCCCCCCTCCCTCACCCTCCGAAGGTGCGAGCGGCGCCGCCCCCTCTGGCTCCGCCTCCAGTTGCCGAGTGATGCGGACCCTGGCAGCAGATCGCACGTGTCAGCTCTCCTGTCCTGTGCCGCAGGGCCGCCGCAGGGCCCCCGCTGGGCACCGCCTGCAGCCGGCCCTGCCCGCTGGGCCGGCTGAAGCAGTTTGGACTGCTGCTGGCCGCAGATAAGGTGGTCTCATGGCTCGGGTTCCAGTCCCCGTGGGGGATGGACCCACTAATGTGTACTGTGTAGTTTGTTTGTATGTATGGTTTACTCACCAGATAATGTGTGCAATGTGTAGTTTACACATTAGATCATGTTTGTGTAGTTTACACAATGGATAGTGTACAATGAGTAGCTTAAACTTTACATAACAGATGTTGTGTACAATGAGTAGTTTAAACTTTACATAACAGATGTTGTGCACAATGTGTAGTTTAAACTTTACATAACAGATGTTGTGTACAATGAGTAGTTTAAACTTTACATAACAGATGTTGTGCACAATGTGTAGTTTAAACTTTACATAACAGATGTTGTG